>WSYH01002563.1:49992-78872 GCA_036426205.1 Ascaphus truei
GCCAGTAAGGGTTGCGTATGCAGTAAGAGTTGCGTACGCAGTAAGAGTTGCGTACGCAGTAAGAGTTGCGTACGCAGTAAGAGTTGCGTACGCAGTAAGAGTTGCGTACGCAGTAAGAGTTGCGTCGCAGTGGTGAGTACGCAGAGAGTCGTCAGCGTATGTGCGTATGCGTCGCAGTAAGTCGCTTCCTTTTGCAGTTCCCACAGAATGCAGGAGGTGGCTGTGAAGGAGGGGCTCAGTCACGAGGTCTCACCTCCCAACTATTCAGCACCGACTTCATGGAGCGTGTGATGGAAACGTGAAGGAACGACTGCAGGTGTGTGGGCGTATGCGCTTGTTTACATAGACTAATTTATGCTACCTTGGGTATCGTCTTTACTAAAAACGACTTTGCTGCTCCGAATTCCCCACCGGACCGAAGCTTTCCTTTTACGTTCTTGCTAAAGTCGGAGTCGCGGTTGATATGTCACAGCCCGGCATCCAGGCCTCGCCATGCCATCTCCCGCTGTGACCGGTCAGACTAGAGTTTGGCACATACACATCAGGAGTGGCCCACCCCGTCCTCTAGGGCCATCTGCAGGTCAGGATTACATTCTTCATCCCTTCCTGCTCTTCGTTTTCCAAGTTTCTGAGTGGTTACAACTTACCTTTGCATTTCAAGGGTAACCCTGTGGCAAAGTTTCAGAACCCCCAAGCCAAACCCCAGGGAGGACGGTCTGAAACAGCCCGGCAGGGGAGACTGCCGGAGAATGGACGCTATCCCAGGTCACATCTGTTTTCTTACTACCAATGAGAGGCGGGGGAGAATATTTTACCTGCTGGCCTTTCTTTTTCTCTTGGTGGAAAGAAATAGCTGTGTTTGTTATGCAGGAAGGAATGAAGCAGTAACCACACGATAGAACAGCAACTGAGGTTAGACTCGAGACTCAACCAAGCAGAACAGACTTCAGAAAACCGTCCGGGCAGCGGGTCACAAATGTGTTTTTTTATTTTTATTTTAAATCGCTTACTACGAAAATATCTATCGATCGTCGTGGTAAAGGTAAAGTCATTAACTCATTCTTTGTGTACCGAGGAAAAGGCGATTTAAATGTTCTTTTTGATAGGAAAAAATTCTGTGCACGTATTGCCAAAGTATTTTGATGACAAGTGCTGAAGATTAGGCATCTTAATGAGTTTCTATAGAAATATAAGTAGTGCGTTTAGGGGCGTGTTTTTTGCCAAAAATGCACCTATGAGTTCTATCTCTACACGACCGTGTTTTGTAATCGAGAAATGTGTTGGGCATAGGAAGAGGCTTGCAACCCTGATTACCTGCGAGGTCCTTGGGGAGGTCTTCATGCAGTAGGGGGTTACCGGGCCTGGAGATGATGGGGAGGCCTCAGCAGGCAGGGTACGAGGCACTGGAGATGATGGGGAGGCCTTCATGCAGCAGGGGATTACAGAGGCCCGGAGATGATGGGAGGTCTTCATGCCGCGGGATTACTGAGACCAGAGATGATGATGAGGTCTTCATGCCGCCCAGGATTACTGAGACACAGGAGATGATGGGGAGGTCTTCATGCAGCAGGGATTACCGAGGCCTGGAGATGGTGGGGGGAGGCCTTCATGCACAGGGATTACAGAGGCCGGAGATGATGGGGGAGGCCTTTCAGCAGGGATTTACCGAGGCCGGATATGGTGGGGGGCCTTCATCAGCAGGGGGTTACCGAGCCTGGAGATGATGGGTGGGGCCTTCATGCAGCAGGGGATTACAGAGGCCCGGAGATGATGGGGGGCCGTTCAGCAGCGTAGTATTACAGAGGCCGGAGATGATGGGAGGTCTTCATGCCGCAGGGATTACTGAGGACCAGAGAGGTGGGGAGAGTCTTATGCAGCAGGGATTACCGAGGCCTGGAGATGTGGGGGGCTTTCATGGCAGCAGGGATTACAGAGCCTGGAGATGATGGGGAGGCCTTCATGCAGCAGGGATTACAGAGGGCCTGGAGATTGATGGGGAGGCCTTCATGCAGCAGGGGATTACAGAGGCCGGAGATGATGGGGGAGGTCTTCATGCCGCAGGGATTACTGAGACCAGGAGAGATGGGGAGGTCTTCATGCAGCGGATTACTGAGGCTGGAGATGGTGGGTGAGGCCTTCATGCAGCAGGGATTGCGAGGATGGAGATGCTGGGAGGCCTTCATGCAGCAGGGATTACAGAGGCCTGAGATGATGGGGAGGCCTTCATGCAGCAGGGGATTACAGAGGCCGGAGATGATGGGGAGGTTTCTGATCCGCAGGGAGTTACTGAGACCAGGAGATGATGGGGAGGTCTTCATGCAGCAGGGATTATACAGAGGCCTGGAGATGATGAGGAGCCTTCATGCAGTCAGGGATTACCGAGGCCTGGAAGATGGTGGGGAGGCCTTCATGCAGCAGGGATTACAGAGGCTGGAGAGTGATGGGGAGGCCTTCATGAGCAGGGATTACCGAGGCCTGGAGATGGTGGGGAGGCCTTCATGCAGCAGAGATTACGAGGCCTGGAGATGATGGGAGGTCTTCATGCAGCAGGGTCAGAGGCTGGAGATGTGGGAGGTCTTCATGCAGCAGGGAATTACAGGCCTGGAGAGATGATGGGGAGGTACTTCACTACGAGGAATTACAGAGGCCTGGAGATGATGAGTGAGGCCTTCATGCAGCAGGGATTACAGTGGCCTGGGATGATAATGAGGAGGCCTTTCATGCACAGGGATTACAGAGGCCTGCTGATGATATGGGAGGCCTTCAATGCAGCAGGATTAAAGAGGGCCTGGAGATGATGATTGGGGAGGGCCTTCATGCAGCAGGGGATACGGAGCCTGAAGATGATGATGGGGAGGCACTTCATGCAGCAGGGGATTACAGAGACCTGGAGATGATGATGGGTGAGGCATTCATACAGCAGGATTACAGAGGCCTGGAGATGAGGGAGGAGGCCTTCATGCAGCAGGGATTACAGATGCCTGGAGATGATTGGGAGACCTTCATGCAGCAGGGGATTATCCGAGGCCTGGAGTCTGATGATGGGGAGGCCTTCAGCCAGCAGGGGACTACAGAGGCTGGAGATGATGGGGAGGTCTTCATGCAGCAGGGGATTATCGAGGCCTGAGATGATGGGGAGGCCTTCATGCAGCAGGGATTACAGAGGCCTGGAGATGATATGGGGAGGCCTTCACACAGCAGGGGATTATGGAGGCCTGAGATGATGATGATGGGGAGGCCTTCATACATGCAGGATTACAGAGGCCTGGAGATGAGAGGAGGAGGGCCTTCATTCAGCAGGGATTACAGAGGCCTGGAGATGATGGGGAGGCCTTCATGCAGAGCGGGGACTACAGAGGCCCGGAGATGATGGGGAGGCCTTCATGCAGCAGGGGATTACGAGGCCCGGAGATGATGGGGAGGTCTTAATGCCGCAGGGATTATGAGGCAACATGAGATGATGGGGCCTTCAGCAGCAGGGATACAGAACCAGGAGATGAAGAGGAGGCCTTCATGCACAGGGTATTACTGAGGAAGTCGGTTCAGACCGCCATCGGAAGAATATGGTATGGCCATACCAAGTTCCTGTGTTATGGAGTAACAACTAAAGCTGCTGTTTGAATGAATAAAGTTCCAGGCGCCCATCATGCTAATCATCGCCCGTCCGCTGGAATCCAGCACCCTGACCACGTAACCACATACTGAGTAAGCCACGATAGAGACGGGCAGGGAGGGTTACAGATGCAATAAAGAGGGCCCAAACTTGCGGTTACTGCCCCCAAACCCCCCATGGAGTAGTATGTATGTTACTTTGCAGGTGCGGTGCCCTTCATACTGTGTACTGAGCAAGTGAGTGCCCTTCGTACGTTTGTACTAAGCAAGTGATGCCCTTCGAATGTGACTGACAGTGAGTGCCCTTCGTTACTGTGTACTGAGCAAGTGAGTGCCCTTCGTACTGTGTACTGAGCAAGTGAGAGTGCCCTTCTACTGTGTAACTTGAGCAAGTGAGTGCCCTTCGTACTGTGTACTGAGCAAGTGAGGCTTCGTAATGTTGTACTGCAAGTGGTGCCTTCGTACTGTGTACTGAGCAAGTGAGTGCCCTTCGTACTGTGTATTGGTAATTGTAACGGCCAGTATCTTTAATATTTTTGGTACTATGTCTTCTCTCATGTTATATTTTGCTTGCAGTTCCGTGCGTTGGCGCCGATGTACTACAGGGGCTCTACGGCGCCATATAGTTTATGACATCACGAAAGAGGTAAGCACGTTCTGACACGTTGCTGGTGCTGCCCGAAAGGGGTTCTGCAAACCCATTGGTGGTTTATTTCCCCCAACGTGACGTACATAGGGATGGGGGGGGTATTATTCTGCAGAGATGCAATTAACCCTTTCTTTCTGGTGTCACAGGACACTTTTTTCACGTTAAAGAATGGGTGAAGAAGGTGAAAGAGCTACGGCCAGCACGGCCCCCAACTCGTGGTCGCCATAGCCGGAAACAATGTGACCTCAATGATCTCAGGTAGATTGTCTTCTCAAACAGGCAGACCAGAGAGTGGCCAACGCGGTTCCCCGAGAGAGCTAAGACCGGTCCGGTTCTGCATGTTAAAGCGTCCAATCCTTTTATTATAGGAATGAAGCAGGGGGCTCTCCAGGGCCGAACCCCATTAACTTAGTTGTAGAGACCCACGTCTTCGGAGATGCTTACCATCCTGCCGCCCCGTTTGGCTAGCAGGTTCACGTAATGGCGGAGTTCCAAACCTCCCGCGCCCTGCGGACCAATAGGAAGCCGTGACTCCATCGGTTCCGCTTCCCAAGGGGAGCTTATAACTTTGCTGTGATACCGGCATCCCTCTTAAGGTCTGTGTCTCGGGAAGCAGGGGGTCCCGGGTGGAGAAAAGGGGGTTCACTCAGGAGAGCCCCTGCTTCAATCCTATGTTAAAATAAAAGCGAATCATTGCTCCTTTTTAATTTATTTATGTTATGAAATTATTTACCAGGAGTAATACACTGAGGAGTTACCTCTCGTTTTCAAGTATATTCCTGGGCAAGAGTTAAACAAATAGTACACATGGTTACAATACAGTTACATAATGAACAGGGTATACATTATAAACAAGACATTGCGTGCACAGTAAAGAAAATATATATGGGCGAATGTAACAGTTACAGACCAGATTAAAGTGAGACAGCCTTAGATTTGAAAGAAAACTTAGACTGGTGGTGGATATGAAGTCTCTGTAGGTTGTTCCAGTTTGGGGTGCACGTAAGAGAAGGAGAACGTCCGGATACTTTGTTGAGCCTTGGGACCATGAACAGATCTTTTGGAGTCTGATATCAGGTGATAGGGCTGATGTGTGGTAGGGGTGAGGAGCTGTTCAGATTAGCTGGGTAGCTTGCCCATGAGAATTTTTAAAGGCAAGACAGGAAGGTGAACTTTGCGCTAGACTCTAGTGGACACAATCTAGTTCTTGAGACATATCGCAGTGAGTGTGTTGTAGTGCATTGGAGAACAAAACGAAAATTGAATTGTAGAGGGTGTTTAAGTTTGCTAAGGTGTGTTTGAGGTGCCGAGCCATATACTATGTCTCCATAGTCATAATTGGCATTAGCATCTGTGGTGTGCGATACGCTTTCTGACCAGGAGAAGACTTAGGGAGGATTGTTCCTGTAAAGTACCCCTAGTTTGGCATAGGTCTTGGTTGTCAGGGTATCATGTGCATCCCGAATGTTAAGGGGAGTCAAACCATAGCCCAGGTATTTAAAACTAGTTGACGGGGTTAGGGTGTGTTAGCGTTGGTTCTGATCAGGAGAGTCAGTCACTGGAAGCTTTAAAAATTTAGTCTTGGTCCCAAATACCATTGTTACAGTCTTGTCAGTGTAAAAACAGTTTGTTTTGGGGAATCCAGTTTTCGAGTCTCAAAAAGTCAGAACTGAAGTATGTGTTGAAGGTCAGAGGGGCTATGGCTGTGTGCATATAGGATTGTGTCGTCTGCATACATGTGTATTGAGGCTTCCTTACAAGCTGTGGGAAGTTCATTTATGAACACTGAGAAGAGTAGGGGCCCCAGAACAGAGCCTTGCGGGACACCACAGGTGATATCCAGGGGGTTGGAGTAGAGCCAGAGATGGACCACATGTGGGATCTTCCTGATAGTAGGTTCTGAAACCAGTTAAAGAATGATTCCATTCCAGAGCTCTTGAGTTTGTTAAGCAGGTAGCATGATCAACTGTGGTCAAAAGCCTTTGCAAATTTAGGAATACTGCACCAGTGAGTGTCCCCGTTCCATTCCACACTGGATTTCATTGCAAACTTTTAGCAGGTAGGTACAGTGGAGGTGGCGAAACCCAGATGTGGAATTGGCTATGGAAATTTGTCTTGGTATAGAAATCGCTTAATTGGAGTGGACACAATTTTCCATGACCTTTGGATAGAATTGGGAGAAGTGAGATTGGCCTGTAGTTTGAGACGGTGTTTTGTCCCACTTTTGAAGATTGGGACAACTCTGGCAGTTTTTCCAGGTCTTAGGGATATGGCCTGCAGACAGGATAGAGTTGCCTTGGACGCAATTGGTTGGCAATGGCTGGGGCACCAAGTATAGAACCTAGATTGTAGTAAGTGGGTCCACATTGCTGCTTAGTTTAGTTTGAGGAGCGCTTGTTAATCTCCTCTCAGATCTGGGCCAAATTGAAAATTGTGGGCAGTGTTGGGAGGGGGTGGGATATAGGGATACTCCCAGGATGAGATTCAGGTTGTGGTTTGGGTTGCGTTTCGCTAATAAATTAGTGGCACAACCCCACAAAGTAATCATTTAATGCATTTGCGATGTCAGTTGGGTTTGTCAGAGTAATATCCCCCTTAGTGATATTACTTGGTTGTTGATGGTTAGGAGGCTGGAATATATTGTTGATAACCTTCCAGAAGTTTAGCTGGGTTTGATGATTTTGGTGGAGATTGTCAGAGTAATATTGTGCTTTTGCGTGCCTTGTTTGCCTTGATGTGCACATGTTCCGCATGCATCTGTAGTGATTGAGATCCTTGGTAGTGCCAGTTACTTTGTAGGCTTTTCCACAAGTGTATCCTGAGCTGGTAGAGTGCATAAGGTCAGTTTAACCCATGGAAGATGGGGCCCCCGTACCCTTATTTTGAGTAGTGGAGCATGGGTATCGCAAGTTTTAGAAACTCGGATTGGAAATAGTCAGTGCAGAATAAAGGTATTAGTCTGCTAATTTAATCTATCGCTCATATCACAACACCCCAATGGGGGAAAAAATACTAAAAGCCCCAATATACATTCCATGGAACGCAGTGATTATTTGTTTTTTCGATTGTTTAAGTGTGTTTAGTTCCTAAAAAAAAAAAACCAGCATTTGGGTTTCTATTATATTTGAGCGGGTTTTTACTTGCCTGTGTTTGTCCGTGCCCTACACCCAAAATTAATGAATTATCCCACGTTTTAGGGTCGTGGAAAAAAAAAGACGCGAAAGACTACGCCGACTCCATCAACGCGATTTTTGTGGAGACGAGCGCAAGATCGCGATAAACATTAACGAGCTGTTTCATAGAAATTAGTAAGTACCAGCGCCGAGGTTTTCATATCCCCCTGAACCCTCTGTTTCGTGGTCTGTAATCCCATTTACTTCGGCTCCATATTTGATATGGAATTTCACTACCGGATCTGGAAGGAAGCCACGGATCTGGAAGAATGCCACGGATCTGGAAGGAATGCACGGATCTGGAAGGAAGGAATGCCAGTGTTCTGTTTACTTTGCACTCCTTTCGTCGTTCGTACCTAGGACCAAGGGGTTGCTAACTCCAGTCCCCAAGGCTACAACAGGTCGGGTTTTCAGAATACCCTGCTTCAGCACAGGCGTCTGGTTGAAGACTGAGACACTGATTGAGCCGCCTGTGCTGAAGCGGGGATATCCTGAAAACCTGACCAATTGCTGGACTTAGGCCTGGAGCTGCTACTCCTGACGTGAAAGTGTAAATGGCAGAAAGGGATGCTGGGAGTTTGTAGTTTTTGCTCCTGCAGTTTTCCGTGCTACCACAGACAGTATGAACAGGTGTGGTTATGTGTGTGTGGTGTGTGGTGTTGTGGTGTGTGGGTGTGTGGTGTGTGGTGTGGTGTTGTGTGTGGGTGTGTGGTGTGTGGTGTGTGGTGTGTGTGGTGTGTGGTGTGTGGTGTGTGGGTCTTTGGAATTTGTACAATGGAAAAGCAGGGATTCGCTGCAGAGCATCTGCAAATCCATCTACCAATAAAGGGGGGTCGATCAATAATACAGCAAGCGATTACTTGCGCAAGTCGGCAGCGTTTTGTGCGCACCTGGGAAAATCCGGAGCCTGGGGAAGAACAAGAAGTGTTATCACTTGTTCATTTTCTATTCCGTAGAAGTGAAGGCGGGAGAGAGGAAGCTCCCCACAATAGTGTCAAGTGGTCAGTATTATCCATCCAACCGCTGGGTCCAACTCAGCCGCCTCCGGAACCGCGAGGCCGGCGGTGTGGACGGAACGTTGGATGGGTAATACTCGGCACTGTTTTGGCTCGCGGCCGTCTTCGCTTCATTGCTGTGGGGTTTTAACCGTCGGTTCAGCACTACTCGCTGGTATTTAGTCCGCGACTCCCGTGAACCTTTTTTTTTTTAATAAGAGTTGTTGATTTTCTACCCGGCCGACAACTGCATTGACATGTTTGTACGTTCACAGTCAGGTCGGCGGATACCTTCGGCCACCGCTACTTCCGGAAAGGGCTTTAAGTTGGAGGCCGTCGTCCGTGACCGAAACAAGTGCTGCTGACTGCAGTGTGACTGGTTGTTCAGCGGAATGGTAGGCGGGCCAACTTTGATACTTTGCCATTAATTACAGCCGCGCCTGCCTCCTCCTTACCTACAACCGGGAGACCCCGTGGCCCCGGAGGGCCCCCTTGTGCATGCTTCCTGCACTGCTACAGTTCCTGCCAATGGCCAACAATATGCCGCCCACTAAAGAAGGAAAACGACATTATTTGTTTCTGTTTTGGGCGCTGTAAACCGTGTCCACTTTGCCCTATTCTACCGTTGTGTTTGTGTTTTATTATGCAGTGTAAAAAAAAAGGGGGCCATTGGAAAACAATCTTTTCAACTTGAGCAGGGGAAGAGTGGGGGGGGGGGGGGTTGGGGGAAAGAGTGGGGGGTAGGGAAGAGGGCGCGAGTAAGTCGTGGTGGGAGAAGAGAGAGAAAGAGTCCAACGCCCTACCTACCCTATAGGGGGGGCCCCTGGCTGACGACCCAGATAGGAGTGGAACAATCGAAAGGACGGGGCAGGACGGGGACGTAGAGGAGAGGGAAAGAGCCGGGGGGAAGGGGGAGAGGGATAGGGCGGGGCGGAGGAGAGGGAAAAAGAGGGGGGGAGGGCAGAGAGGGCAAAGGGGGGCCACGGGAGAACGAGAGAGAGGAAAGAAGGCACCGGAGGGCTGGGGTGGCCCATCGTGAGATCGAGGGAAAGGACCCAGCGGGGGGGGGAGAAGCGGAAGAGGGGAACAGGACGTCACGCCGGGGGGAGGAAGAAGAGGGAAAGGGGGGGACGTGCGACGAAGAGAGACGGCGGGAAAAGAGTAACTGGGGGGGCGGGGGGAGAGAGGAGAAACGAGGGGTGATGGAGGGCGGTCCGAGCGTGGGGCGAGAGGGAAGATGGGGGCGGACCACGGCGGGGGGCGGGAGCGAGGGTGCGACAGAGAGGGAAAGAGGCCCTGCGGTGTGGGGGGGGAGAGAGGGAAGAGTAGGGGGGGGGGGAGAGTGAGGAGGGAAAGAGGGGGGGGGGGGAAGGAGAGAGAAGAGGAAAGAGGGGGGGGGCGCGGAGAGAGAGAGAGAGAGGGAAAGAGGGGGGGGGGGGGACGAGAGAGAGAGGGGAAAGAGATTGGGGGTCAGGGGGGGAGAACGAGACCCGGGGAAGAGGCGGCGGGGGGGGAGAGAGGGCGAGAGGGAGGGAACGTAGCCTGTGGGCGGGCGGACGAGTCCCAGGGAGGCGACAAGAGTCGTGGCGGCGCCTCTTTTTTCTCTTTTCTCTTTGGAGAGAGAGAGGGAAGAGGGGGGGGGGGCGGAGAGAGACGAGACTGAGAGAGGGAAAGAGGTGGGGGGAGACGAGGGAAAGAGTGGGGGGGGGGCGGAGGAAGGAAAGGGGGGGGGGGAGAGAGAAAAGAGGGTGGGGCCCGGGGGGACGGAGAGAGGGAAGAGTGTGGGGGGGGAGAGAGGGAAAGAGTCTGGGGGGGGGGGGGGGGGGGGAGAGAGGGAAAGAGTGTGGGGGGGGGAGAGAGAGGGAAAGAGTGTGGGGGGGGGGGAAAGGAGAGGGAAGAGTGTGGGGGGGGGGACGGAAAGAGTTGGGGGGGGGGGACGGAAAGAGTGTGGTGGGGGGGGTAGTAGAAAGTTGTATCATAGAATAATAGGATTCGTTGTGTCTACATTTTAATTATTAGCACTTTTAAACCCCCGTCGGTGCTTGAGGGGGTCTGTAAAGCAATTTGCAATCGAATGGGTTAATGCAGGGGGTTCAAAAACACCCCCTCCACCCGTCCTCCCAAAAGGGACAGGTTAGGAATCCATGCTCAGCACAAGTGGCTGTGTTTTAAAGAAATACTAGTACCCGCTTGGGTTTATAATAATGTGAACAATGACATTTAAACTGTTAAAAAAAAAAAAAGGTTCTTTTGGATTAAACCACAGAACAATCTAAGCATTTAGATCATTCTGTTTCGCCCCCCCCCTCGCTGGTGGATTATGATTATTCTTAGGCCCATATTCGGTTAAAAGGAGCGAAGCAGTGAGCATGTTTCCTACACCAGTTCTGGGGAATGGAGTTAAGTCGTGCTGAAGGATTTGCACCCTTTAGAAATACTGACCTTGGTAAAAAATGATGAAAACCAGAGTTTTTCTAAGCGTTTATTTGAGCGAGATTGTAGCAGTGAAGGTGGTGGGAAATTACAGCACTTCGCCCAGAGATACTTCATATGCTACTGCACAAGCCGTGATGAAAGGAGGCCACGAATAAAGCAGTGTGTTTCTGCAGGAGTTCTAGGCCATGGTATTAGAGAGGGTTGGGGTTCATTACACTGCATCTGTCTCAGACGCGTATTAGAGAGGTTGGGGTTCCTTACAATACATCGATTTATCAGACGCCCGATATAGAGAGGGTCGGGGTTACTTACAAAATATGATTCAGACGCGCTTATTACAGAGGGAGGGGTCCACAATGCATCTGATCTCAGAACGCGCTATTACAGAGGGTCGGGGTTCCTTACAAGGCATCTGATTTCAGAACGCGCTATAGAGAAGGTTGCGTAGGGTCCTAGAATTACACCAATATAATTATAGGGTTCCTTCACCAAAAAAATGTTTTAAAAAAAACAACTGCCCTATGAGTATAAAAGGGATAAGAGAGAACATAAAAACAATGATAATGATGTCCATGAACTAAGTGTTCCGGTGGGAATTCACGATCTCAATCCTGCCAAAAAAAGACAACATAAAAAACACCCACGTATGGGTGTAAGTTTTGTAATAAGCCACAAACAAACGTACAGCCGGGAACAGAATTCACGGTGCATAGCAGGCGAGACTAAGTGTAAGTCTCTTCATGTGGTTTTCATAGGACAATAGGCTATTGACGTCAGATTTGTGTTTTGGTGGCCTTAGTAAATGACACAGACGCCCGTCTCGGGGTTCAGTCTTCTCGGAAGCCGAAAACGCAATGCTAACAAAAAAAAAAAAAAAAGCAAAGAGGTTTCGGACCCCGCGGTCGGGCGGTTATTAAAGCCACTAATGGCGGCTTCCGGTCCTGACGCCAACAAGTCCAGCCGTTCTGGTTCTTCATATGCTGTTTAGCAGGAGGAATGGGGTTGACATGTATGGTTTATGTATTGTTCCAGGCCGTCTGCCAGGGCCTTCAATAAGGAAATGCCAGAACACCTTGAATGCTTTGTCATAAAGTCCGTCAGTGTGTTGACATTAATCTCTCACGCTCTGAGCTTTGTGTGCATAGCATGAACCCCAGATTCCGATGGCGCCCACCGTTAATCACCATCCTTTCTTTAGCGCATGTTTGGGGCCTTTTTTGCGCTTGATACATCACGAACCCCACGGGGGAGGGAAAAAAAAAAAAAAGCTTTATAAGAAAAATTGACGCAAATGTAAGGGGGGGAGGACAAAAGGGTCATGTCCCGTCCCATTGCCATCTGCAAAGTAGGACAGGGATACGCAGTAAGAGTTGCGTACGCAGTAAGAGTTGCGTACGCAGTAAGTCGCTTCCTTTTGCAAGTTCCCACAGAATGCAGGAGGTGGCTGTGAAGGAGCGGGGCTCAGTCACGAGGTCTCACCTCCCAAACTATTTCAGCACCGACTTCATGGAGCGTGTGATGGAAACGTGAAGGAACGACTGCAGGGGTGTGGGCGTATGCTGCTTGTTTACATAGACTAATTTATGCTACCTTGGGTATCGTCTTTACTAATAAACGACTTTGCTGCTCCGAATTCCCCCCGGACCGAAGCTTTCCTTTACGTTCTGCTAAGTCGGAGTCGCGTTGATATGTCACAGCCCGGCATCCAGGCCTCGCCATGCCATCCCGGTGACCGGTCAGACTAGAGTTTGGCACATACTACATCAGGAGTGGCCCACCCCAGTCCTCTAGGGCCATCTGCAGGTCAGGTATTACATCTTCATCCCTTTCCTGCTCTTCGTTTTCCAGAGTTTCTGAGGTTACAACTTCTTTGCATTTCAAGGGTAACCCTGTGGCAAAGTTTCAGAACCCCCCAAGCCAAACCCCAGGGCAGGACGTCTGAAACAGCCAGGCAGGGGAGACTGCCGGAGAATGGACGCTATCCCAGGTCACATCTGTTTTCTTACTCCAATGAGAGGCGGGGGAGAATATTTTACCTGCTGGCCTTTTCTTTTTCTTGGTGGAAAGAAATAGCTGTGTTTGTTATGCCAGGAAATGAGAGTAACACACGATAGAACAGCAACTGAGGTTAGACTCGAGACTCAACCAAGCAGAACAGACTTCAGAAAACCGTCCGGGCAGCGGGTCACAAAATGTGTTTTTTTATTTTATTTTAAATCGCTTTACTCGAAAATATCTATCGATCGTCGTGGTAAAGGTAAAAGTCATTAACTACATTCTTTGTGTACCGAGGAAAAGGCGATTTAAATGTTCTTTTTGATAGGAAAAATTCTGTGCACGTATTGCAAAGTATTTTGATGACAAGTGCTGAAGATTAGGCATCTTTAATGAGTTTTTCTATAGAAATATCAAGTAGTGCGTTTAGGGCGTTTTTTTGCCAAAAATGCACCTAATGAGTTCTATCTCTACAACGACCGTGTTTTGTAATCGGAAAATGTGTTGGGGCATCAGGAAGAGGCTTGCAACCGATGTACCTGCGAGGTCCTTGGGGAGGTCTTCATGCAGTAGGGGGTTACCGAGGCCTGGAGATGATGGGGAGGCCTTCATGCAGCAGGGATTACAGCTCACCCCACACTCTTTCCCTCTCTCCCCCCCCACTCTTTCCCTCTCTCGCCCCCCCACACTCTTTCCCTCTCTCTGCTCCCCCCACATCTTGCCACACTCCTCACTACCCCACATCTTTCCCCCACCCCCCCCCCCCCCCCACTCTTCCCTGCCTCAAGTGAAAAAAGATGTTTTCCAATGGCCCCTTTTTCTTTCACACTGACATAATAAAACACAAACACAACTTAGATAGAAATAGGCAAAGGGGACACGGTGTTACAGCGCCCAAAACAGAAACAATAATGTCGTTTTCCCTTTAGTGGGCGGGATATTGTTGGCCATTGGCAGGAACATGTTAGCAGTGCAGGAAGCATGCACAAGGGGGCCCTCCGGGGCCACGGGTTCTCCCGGTGGCTAGTAAGGAGGAGGCAGGCGCGGCTGGAATTAATGGCAAAGTATCAAAGTTGGCCCGCCTACCATTCCGCTGACAAACCAGTCCACACTGCAGTCAGCAGCACTTGTGTTCGGTCACGGACGACGGCTCTAACTTAAAGCCCTTTCCGGAAGTAGGCGGTGGGCCGAAGGTATCCGCCGACCTGCCGTTGGAACGTACAAACATGTCAATGCAGTTGTCGGCCGTAGAAAATCAACAACTCTTATTAAAAAAAAAAGTTCACGGGAGTCGCGGACTAAGATACCAGCGAGAGTAGTGCTGAACCGACGGTTATTTAAACCCCAAGCAATGAAGCGAAGACGGCCAGCGAGCCAAAACAGTGCGAGTATTACCCATCCAACGTTCCGTCCACACCGCCGGCTCGCGGGTTCCGGAGGCGGCTGAGTTGGACCCAGCGGTTGGATGGATAATACTGACCATTGACACTATTGTGGAGAGCTTCCCTCTCCCGCTTCACTTCTACGGAATAGAAAATGAACAAGTGATAACACTTCTTGTTCTTCCCCAGGCCCGGATTTTCCCAGGTGCGCACAGAAACGCTTGCGATCTGCGCAAGTATCGCTTGCTGTATATTGATCGACCCCCCTTTTATGGTAGATGGATTTGCCGATGCTCTGCAGCGAATCCCTGGCTTTTCCATTGTACAAATTTCAAAGACCCACCACACACACACCACACACCACACACACCACACACCACACACCACACACCACACACCACACACCACACACCACACACCCACACACCACAACACCACAACCACACCCAACACACACACACCACACCTGTTCATACTGTCTGTGGTAGCACGGAAAACTGCAGGAGCAAAAACTACAAACTCCAGCGCATCCCTTTCTGCCATTTACAATTTGCACGTCAGGAGTAGACGCTCCAGGCCTAAGGGCAGCAATTGGTCAGGTTTTCAGGATATCCCCGCTTCAACAAGGCGGCTCAATCAGTGGTCAGTTTCAAACAAGACGCTGTGCTGAAGCAGGGTATTCTGAAAACCCGACCTGGGTACCCTTGGGGACTGGAGTTAGCAACCCCTTGGTCTAGGTACGAACGACGAAAGGAGAGTGCAAAGTAAACAGAACACTGGCATTCCTTCCAGATCCGTGGATTCTTCAGATCCGTGGCATTCCTTCCAGATCCGTGGCATTCCTTTTCCAGATCCGGGTGATGAAATTCCATATCAAATATGGAGCCGAAGTAAATGGGATTACAGACCACGAAACAGAGGGTTCAGGGGATATGAAAACCCGGCGCTGGTACTTACTAATTTCTATGAACAGCTCGTAATGTTTATCGCGATCTTGGCGTCGTCTCCACACAAAATCGCGTTGATGGAGTCGGCGTAGTCTTTCGCGTCTTTTTTCCACGAATCCCTAAAACGTGGGATAATCAATTAATTTTGGGGGTGTAGGGCAAGGAACAAACACAGGCAAGTAAAAACCCGCTCAAATAAATAGAAACCCCAAATGCTGGTTTTTTTTAGGAACTAAACACACTTAGAACCATCGAAAAAACAAATAATCAGATCTGCGTTCCATGGAATGGATATTGGGGCTTTAGGATTTTTCCCCCATTGGGGTGTTGTGATATGAGCGAAGATTAAATTAGCAGACTAATACCTTTATTCTGCACCGAATGTATTCCAATCCGAGTTTCTTAAAACTTGCGATACCCATGCTCCACTACTCAAAATAAGGGTACGGGGGCCCCATCTTCCATGGGTTAAACTGACCTTATCATTACCAGCTCAGGATACACTTGTGGAAAGCCTACAAAGTAACTGGCACTACCAAGGATTCAATCACTACAGATGCATGCGGAACATGTGCATCAAGGCAAACAAGGCACGCAAAAGCACAATATTACTCTGACAATCTCCACCCAAAATCATCAAACCCAGCTAAACTTCTGGAAGGTTATCAACAATATATTCCAGCCTCCTAACCATCAACAACCAAGTAATACATATAAGGGGGGATATTACTCTGACAAACCCAACTGACATCGCAAATGCATTAAATGATTACTTTGTGGGGTGTGCCACTAATTTATTAGCGGAACGCAACCCAAACCACAACCTGAATCTATCCTGGGAGTATCCCATATTCCCCCCCCTCCCAACACTGCCCACAATTTTCAATTTGGCCCAGATCTGAGAGGAGATTAAACAAGCGCTCCTCAAACTAAACTAAGCAGCAATGTGGACCGACTACTACCATCTAGGGTTCTATGGACTTGGTGCCCCAGCCATTGCCAACCAATTGCGTCCATAGTAACTCTATTTCTGTTCAGGCCATATCCCTAAGACCTGGAAAAACTGCCAGAGTGTCCCAATCTTCAAAAGTGGGACAAAACACCGTCTCAAACTACAGGCCAATCTCACTTTCCAATTCTATCCAAAGTCATGGAAAATTGTGTCCACTCCGCAATTAAGCGATTCTATACCAAGACAAATTTCCATGCCAATTCCAATGGGTTTCTCCAAACACTCCACTGTACCTACCTGTAAAAGTTTGCAATGAAATCCAGTGTGGAATGGAACGGGGAAACTCAAGGTGCAGTATTCATAGATTTGCAAAGGCTTTTGACACCAGTTGATCATGCTTCCTGCTTAAAAAACTCAAGAGCTCTGGAATAGGGAGCATGCTTTATTTAACTGGTTTCAGAATACTATCAGGAAGATCCCACATGTGTCCATCTCTGGCTCTATACTAACCCCCTGGATATCACCTGTGGTGTCCCGAAGGCCTCGTTCTGGGGCCCCTACTCTTCTCAGTGTTCATAAATGAACTTCCACACAGCTTGTAAGGAAGCCTCAATACACATGTATGCAGACGACACAATCCTATATGCACCCAGCCATAGCCTCCCCCTCTGACCTTCAACACATACTTCAGTTCTGACTTTTTGAGACTCGAAAACTGGATTCCCCAAAACAAACTGTTTTTAACAACTGACAAGACCTTGTAACAATGGTATTTGGGACCAGACTAAATTTTTAAAGTTCCAGTGACTGACTCTCCTGATCAGAACCAAAGCTAAACACACCTAACCCCTGTCACATTTTTAAATACCTGGGCTTAGGTTTGACTCCACTTAACATTCGGGATGCACTAGTATACCCTGACAACCAAGACCCTATGCCAAACTAGGGGTACTTTACAGGAACAACCTCCCTAAGTCTTCTCCTGGTCAGAAAGCGTATCGCACCCACGATGCTAATGCCAATTATGACTATGGAGACATAGTATATGGCTCGGCACCTCAAACACACCTTAGCAAACTTAAAACCCTCTACAATTCAATTTGTCGTTTTGTTCTCCAAGTGACTACAACACACATCACTGCGATATGTCAAAGACTAGATTGGTATCACTAGAGTCTAGCGCAAAGTTCACCTTCCTGTCTTGCCTTTAAAAATCTTCATGGGCAAGCTACCCAGCTAATCTGAAAAAGCTCCTCACCCACTACCACACACAGCACCTATCACCTGATATCAGACCCCAAAGATCTGTTCATGGTCCCAAGGCTCAACAAAGTATCCGGACGTTCTCCTCTCTTACGTGCCACCACAAACTGGAAACACCTACAGAGACCTCATATCCACCACCAGTCTAAGTTCTTTCAAATCTAAGGCTGTCTCACAACTTTAATCTGGTCTGTAACTGTTACATTCGCCCAAATATATATTTCTTAACTGGTGCAAGCAATGTCTTGTTATATAATGTTTACCCTGTTCATTATGTAACTGTATTGTAACCATGTGACATTTGTTTAACTCTTGCCCAGGACATACATTGAAAACGAGAGGTAACTCTCAGTGTATTACTCCTGTAAAAATTTCATAACATAAATAATTTAAAAAGGAGCAATGATTCGCTTTTATTTTAACATAGGATGAAGCAGGGGCTTCCTGAGTGAACCCCCTATTTCAGCACCCGGGGACCCCCTGCTTCCCGAGACACAGACCTAAGAGGATGCCGGTATCAAAGCAAAGTTATAAGCTCCCCGTTGGAAGGGAACTGATGGAAGTCACGGCTTCCTATGGTCCGAGGGCGCGAGGGAGGTTTGGAACTCCGCCATTACGTAACCTGTCTAGCCAAACGGGGCGGCAGATGGTAAGCATCTCCGGAAGACGGTGGTCTCTACAACTGAAGTTAATGGGGTTCGGCCCTGGGAGAGCCCCTGCTTCATTCCTATAATAAAAGGATTGGACGCTTTAACATGCAGAACCGGACCGGTCGTAGCTCTCTCGGGGAAGGCGTTGGCCACTCCTGGGTCTGCGCCGTTTGAGAAGACAATAAACTACTCGAGATCATTGAGGTCACATTGTTTCGGCTATGGCGACCACGAGTTGGGGGCCGTCGTGCGGTAGCTCTTTCACCAGTTCTTAACGTTGAATGAAAAAGTGTCCTGTGACACCAGAAAGAAAGGGTTAATTGCACATCTGCAGAATAATACCCCCCCCATCCCTATGTACGTCACGTTGGGGGAAATAAACCCAATGGGTTTGCAGAACCCCTTCTGGGCAGCACCAGCAACGCTGTCAGAAAGTGCTTACCTCTTTCGTGATGTCATAAACTATGATGGCGGCCGTAGAGCCCCTGTAGTACATCGGCGCCAACGCACGGAACTGCAAGCAAATAATAACATGAGAGAGACATAGTACCAAAAATATTAAAGATACTGGCCGTTACAATTACCAATACACAGTACGAAGGGCACTCAGCTCAGTACACAGTACGAAGGCCACTCCTTGCTCAGAGTACACAGTACGAAGGGCACTCACTTGTCAGGACACAGTAGAAGGCACTACTTGCTCAGTACACAGTACGAAGGGCAATCATTGCTCAGTACACAGTACGAAGGGCACTCAATGTCTCAGTCATCACTATCAGAACGAAGGGCACTCACTTGCTTAGTACAAACGTACGAAGGGCACTCACTTGCTCAGTAACAGTATGAAGGGCACACGCACCAAAGTAAATACATATACTCCATGTGGGGGCAGAACACGAAGTTGGGCCCTCTTTGCTCTGAACACCTCCCATGCCGTCTATGTGGCTTACTCAACTGGGTTACGTGAGTCAGGTGCTGATTCCAGCGGCACGGGGATATGAGCATGAGGGGCGGCCGAACTTATTCATTCAAAGAGCTTTCAGATTGTTACATCCAGATACACAGGAATCTTGTGGTAGTGGACATACGCACAAAAGTTCTTCCGCGAGTGCGGTCTGAACCGATATTCCTCAGTAAACCCGTGTGCATGAAAAGGCCTCCCTCTTCATCTCCATGGCCTCTTATCTGTACCATCTCTCTGATAGCTGGCACTAGAGGGACCTCACACACCAATCCGACTGCCGCAAGAGTACTAGTATACCACTGTTTTGTTTTACAGCAGGAAGAACTCTCCTCCATCATCATCCGGGCCTCAGTATATCCCCCTGCTGCACCAATGAAGGGCCTCCCATCACTCGCTCGCGGATGGCCTCTGGAGCATCCCTGGTCGACATGACGGGCCTCCTCATCTCAGGCTCGGGTCCAGGCCTGTCTGTAACCCTGCTGAATGAAGGTCCTCTCCTCCTCTCATCTCACGGCTCGTATATCCGATGTATGAAGGCCTCCCCAATCATCATGCTTCAGGCCTCATAAGTCCCCACTGCTGTGTGAGAGATGCCTATCATATCCAGCCTCTGTATCCCTGCTGCATGAAGGCCTCCCATCAAGCTACAGGACCCTCGTAATCCCGCCTGACCTCATAAGGCTCGCCCTCATAGCTCCATGCTCTCGGTAGATCCCCGCGCTGAAAGGCTCCCATCAATCCAGCTCCAAGCCTCCGATATCCCAGGCTGCATGAAGGTCCCATCAATCCAGGCATCTGTAATCCTGCTGCATGAAGGCTCCTCCTCCATCTCCAGGCCTCTGTAATCCCTGCTGTATGAATGCCTCCCCATCATCATCTCCAGGTCTGTAATCCCCTGCTGCATGGAAGCCCCCATCATCATCTCAGGCTCCGAGTCCCCTGCGTGATGAAGCTCCCCATCACATCATCTCCAGGCCCTCTTTAATCCCCTGCTGCATGAAGGCCTCCCATATCAGCAGCAGGCCTTCTGTAATCCCTGTGCTTGAAAGGCCTCCTCATTATCATCTCCAGGCACTGTAATCCCTGCTGCATGAAGGCCTCTCATCATCTCCAGGCCTCTGTAATCCTGTGTATGAAGGACCTCCCCATTCATCATCTCCAGGCCTCGTAATTCCCTGCTGCATGAAGACCTCCCCACATCTCCAGGCCTCTGTATCCCTGCTGCATGAAGACCTCCCCATCATCTCCAGGCCTCGGTAATCTCTGCTGCATGAAGGCCTCCCCCACCATCTCCAGCCGGTAATCCCTGCTCATGAGGCCCCATCATCAGGCCTCGTGTAATCCCTGCGCATGAAGGCCTCCCCACCATCCAAGGCCTCGTAATCCCTTGACTGCAGAAGGCTCCCTAATCACTCTCCGGCCTCGATAAGCCTGCCTGCAAGAAGACTACTCCCCATCATCTCTTTGGTCTCAGTTAATCCCTGGGCATCATCGAAGACCTCCCTCATCCTCCGGGTCCTCTGTAATCCCCTGCTGCATGAAAGGCCTCCCATCATATCAGGCCTCTGTAATCCATGCTGCATGAAGGCCTCCCAGCCATCTCCATCCTCGCAATCCCTGCTGCATGAAGGCCTCACCACCCATTCCAGCCTCAGTAATCCTGCATGCATGAAGACCTACCCATCATACTCTCGGTCTCAGTAATCCCTGCGGCATGAAGACCCCCCATCATCTCCGGCCTCGTAATCCCCTGCTGCATGAAGGCCTCCCCATCCATCTCCGGCCTCTGTAATCCCTGCTGCATGAAGGCCTCCCCATCATCTCCAGGCTCTGTAATCCCTGCTGCATGAAAGCCTCCCCACATCCCAGGCTCGGTAATCCCTGCTGCATAAGACCATCCCCACCATCCCTGGTTCCAGAATCCCTGCGGCATGAAGACCTCCCCATCATCTCGGCCTCTGTAATTACGGCTGCAATGAACGGCCTCCCCCATATCTCGGGCCTCTGTAATCCCCATGCTGCATGAAGGCCCCCCATCATCTCCAGGCTCTGGTAACACCCTGCTGCATGAAGGCCCCACCATATCCAGGCCTCGGAATCCGTGCTGAAAGGCCTCCCCCATCATCTAGGCCCTCTGTAATCTGTGCATGAAGGCCTCCCCCCCTCCCATCTCCAGGCCTCGGTAATCCCTGCTGCATGAAGACCTCCCCACATCATCTTGTCTCAGTAATTCCGGCGGCATGAAGACCTCATCATCATCTCCTGGTCTCAGTAATCCTCCGCGGCATGAAGAACTCCCTATCTCTCCGGGCCTCTGTAATCCTGCTGCATGAAGGGCCTCCCCATATCAGGGCCTCGTAGGATTACAGAGGCCTGGAGATGATGGGGAGGCCTTCATGCAGCAGGGGATTACAGAGGCCCGGAGATGATGGGGAGGTCTTCATAGCCGACCATGGATTAAACTGAGACCAGAGATATGATGAGGTCTTGCATGCCGCCGGAGACTGTACTGAGACAGAGATAGATGCTGGGGTCTTCATGCAGCAGGGATTACCGAGGCCTGAGATAGGTGGGAGGCTTCTGCAGCCAGGGATTACAGAGGCCGGAGATGATGGGGGAGGCTTTATGCAGCAGGGATTACCGAGGCCGGATATGGTGGGGGATGCCTTCATGCAGCAGGGTGTACCGAGCCTGGAGATGATGGGGGGCCTTCATGCAGCAGGGGATTACAAGGGCCAGATGATGGGGGAGGCCTTCATGCATCCAGTATATACAGAGGCCCGGAGATGATGGGAGGTCTTCATGCCGCAGGGATTCTGGAAGCCATGAGATGGTGGGGAGGTCTTCATGCACAGGGTTACCGAGCCTGGAGATGTGGGAGCTTTCATGCAGCAGGGATTACAGAGGCCTTGAGATGATGGGGAGGCCTTCATGCAGCAGGGATTACAGGGCTGAATGATGGGGAGGGCCTTCATGCGCAGGGGATTTACAGAGGCCCGGAGATGATGGGAGGTCTCTCATGCCGCAGGGATTACTGAGACCATGGAAGATGATTGGAGGTCTTCATGCAGCAGGTATTACTGAGGCCTGGAATGGTGGTGAGGCCTTCAATGCAGCAGGGATTCGAGGCATGGAGATGGCTGGGAGGCCTTCATGCAGCAGTGGATTACGAGGCCTGAGAAGATGGGAGCATCTCATAGCAGCAGGGGATTACAGAGGCCCGGAGATGATGGGAGGTCTTCATAGGAAGTGGCCGCAGGGATTACTGAGACCAGGAGATGATGGGGAGGTCTTCATGCAGCAGGGATTACTGAGGCCTGGAGATGGTGGGGAGGCCTTCATGCAGCAGGGATTGCCGAGGCATGGAGATGCTGGGAGGCCTTCATGCAGCAGGGATTACAGAGGCCTGGAGATGATGGGAGTTTTTTTTTTTTTGGCCTCTCATTCTAAAGCAGCAATGCCGTCTTTTGTTTACACCTGTTATCTGTATATTTTATTGATGTGATTGAACCCGGGTAACCGTGGAGCTAGCTGGGCTGTTTTTTAAAGCTCCGGTTTAGCCCAAATACTCACCGGTCAATTTTATCACGTTTTGCCTGACCTTTTAAATGGGCATCCAATAGGAAGCCCCCAAACAATGACCTGCAAAGCTCCCTATTGGGCCCCTGGTTTGGACTGATCTCTTATTAAGAAGAGATTGCACCTTCTCCACCTGGCGGGAAACCCCACCGAGTGTAAAAGAGGATTAAAAAATGAGAATGAATGCCACAAAAAAAAAAGAAGCTTAGTGTTAGTCATCAAGAGTAGCAGGAGTCCAGTAATCTCAAATGTACTGACACAGATACTTCGGAGTCATTGGCATTGTATGGGAGATATCCACTGTAATTCCCGTTCAGTTGATTTGCACCAATGAATTGGTACCGACAAATTAAAATATATGCCCCCTCCCATGGCCTAATTGGATAGTCTCGTTGGAGTCAGGGACTATCTCTATATGTTGATCCAACAGAGCCAGATAGCCGGCGTAGATATTTGCTTGTTGTTTTTAAGACTCGGTGACATCCAAGTTAAAGTTCCCAAGTTAAGTTAAAGACATCCCAAGTTAAAGTTAAAGAGTGACAACAAGTCGAGACAAAGCCTGGCTTTAATCCGTAGCTGTTAAATTTCACACTGTATTGGCTCCTAGGACCTTCTGCACGTCATTTTCTACCCACAGTGTTGCAACGTGCAATGCATGCATGCAATCCTACACAGAGAGCGTACACTGCAACATACAATTGGGCATGCATGCAATCCTACAGAGAGCGTCACACTGTGCAACATGTCAATGCAGCATGCAATCCTACAGAGAGAGCGTCACATGCACAACAATGATGCATGCAATCCTACAGAAGAGGAGCGTGCACATGTGCAACATGCAAGGCAGTGCATTGCAATCCTACAAGAGAGAGCGTCACACGAATACAGTGCATGCATGCATACCCTACAGAGAGAGCGTCACACGTGCACATGCAATGCTGCATGCAATCCTACAGAGAGAGCGTACACTGCAACATACAATGCAGGCATGCAATCCTCAGAGAGACGTCACACGTGCACATGCAATGATGCATGCAATCCTACAGAAGAGCGTTACACTGCAACACAATGCATGCCATTGCAATCCTACAGAAGCGTCACAACTGTGCAACAGCATTGCATGCATGCAATCCTACAGAGAGAGCGTCACACTGCAACATCAATCATGCATGCACATAAAGGGCGTCACACTGTGCAACAGCAATGCATGCAATCCTACAGAGAGAGCGTCACACTGTATTACACACAATGCAGATAAAAGGCAAAAAACAAACACAGCGCACACGCTCATAGTGCATTAAAATTATATTGACATAAACAATAATAGGTAGTATTGTGCGTACATCAAGATAGTTTAAAAACACTAGAGCGTTGTGCGCTGTGTGTTTTGTGTTTTATCTGTTAGTTTAGGGGGTTCCTGAGCCCTCTATACCTCAGCTGCAGACGCTCAGATTTGTTTCAATTAAGGTCACGTATTTTACCTTATATATTTCATCACTTCACTTATAACATTAGCTGCGCACTTTTTTTCCTCACTTATTCACGCAATTACACTGCACAATGCATTGTTATTATTCTGTATATTTTATAAACTGGTTACTGAGCCAGGAAGATAGCGGTGTATACCTGTTTTTAATACCCAACTCCTATTACAAGGGCCCATCACATCTCCAGAACTTTGTTGGTTCTGGAGAGCTTGCACTCCTTTTAAACCACGCGTTGGCTATAAAAGGTATCGCCTCTACCTTTCCTGCTCTGTCCTGCGGAACCAGCTCTTTTCCGCTGCTTGGTGTAACTGGTGGATATATACACTGCACATGTTTCCTGCTCACGTGGTATTCCCAGCCTGGCGTGGCCCAGTGTACTCCGTGGTATTATTTCTTATGCTGCTTGTGCGTTGAGTTTGTGAAAGCCCCGCCCCTAGCGAGACTTGCTAATAACGGGCGGCTCCGCCGGCTTTCTTCCAGCGCACTTTTATGACCAAGACGGTGCGAGTATTCAGAATGAATTGACACAAGTTCCTAATCGGGGACACCGCTGGCCAGGAGCGGGTAAGTGGAACTAACCTTCTAGAATAGTCACTCCTCCTTAAATATACCCTGCGCGTGATGTCTGATCCCCATAGCATCCAGAGTGGGGCCCGCATACAACAATGATGTTGTAACTCTTTTAGGTGTGTGTTGTGTTGCGCGTATGCAGTAGAGTTTTGCGTATGCAGTAAGAGTGCGTATGCAAGTAAGGGTTGCGTATGCAGTAAGGGTTGCGTATTGCAGTAAGGGTTGCGTTATGCAGTAAGGGTTTGCTTATGCAGTAGGGTTGCGTAGAGGGGTTGCGTAGCAGTAAAGTTGCGTACGCAGTAAAGAGTTGCGTACGCAGTAAGATTGCGTACGCGTAGTAAGAGTTGCGTACGCAGTAAGAGTTGCGTACGCCATAAGAGTTTGCGTACGCAGTGAGTTGGTCAAGAGTTACGTAGCATATAGTGAGTAGCAGTAGAGTGCGTACGCGAGCGTAAGTCGCTTCCTTTTGCAAGTTCCCACAGAATGCAGGAGGTGGCTGTGAAGGAGGGGCTCAGTCACGAGGTCTCACCTCCCAACTATTTCAGCACCGACTTCATGGAGCGTGTGATGGAAACGTGAAGGAACGACTGCAGGGTGTGTGGGCGTATGCTGCTTGTTTACATAGACTAATTTATGCTACCTTTGGTATCGTCTTTACTATAAAACGACTTTGCTGCTCCGAATTCCCCACGGACCGAAGCTTTCCTTTTACGTTCTCTCTAAGTCGGAGTCGCGTTGATATGTCACAGCCCGCATCCAGGCCTCGCCATGCCACTCCCGCGTGACCGGTCAGACTAGTTTGGCACATACACATCAGGAGTGGCCCACCCCAGTCCTCTAGGGCCATCTGCAGGTCAGGATTACATTCTTCATCCCTTCCTGCTCTTCGTTTTCCAGAGTTTCTGAGTGTTACAACTTACTTTGCATTTCAAGGGTAACCCTGTGGCAAAGTTTCAGAACCCCCCAACCAAACCCCAGTGGAGGACGGTCTGAAACAGCCGGCAGGGGAGACTGCCGGAGAATGGACGCTATCCCAGGTCACATCTGTTTTCTTACTACTCAATGAGAGGCGGGGGAGAATATTTTACCTGCTGGCCTTTCTTTTTCTCTTGGTGGAAAGAAAAGCTGTGTTTGTTATGCCAGGAAAGGAATGAGAGTAACACACGATAGAACAGCACTGAGGTTAGACTCGAGACTCAACCAAGCAAACAGACTTCAGAAAAACCGTCCGGGCAGCGGGTCACAAATGTGTTTTTTTATTTTTATTTTAAATCGCTTACTCGAAAATATCTATCGATCGTCGTGGTAAAGGTAAAAGTCATTAACTACATTCTTTGTGTACGCGAGGAAAAGGCGATTTAAAATGTTCTTTTTGATAGGAAAAATTCTGTGCACGTATTGCAAAGTATTTTGATGACAAGTGCTGAAGATTAGGCATCTTAATGAGTTTTCTATAGAAATATCAAGTAGTGCGTTTAGGGGCGTGTTTTTTGCCAAAAATGCACCTATGAGTTCTATCTCTACAACGACCGTGTTTTGTAATCGGAAAATGTGTTGGGGCATAGGAAGAGGCTGTCAACCCTTGATTACCTGCGAGGTCCTTGGGGAGGTCTTCATGCAGTAGGGGGTTACCGAGGCCTGGAGATGATGGGGAGGCCTCAGCAGGCAGGGTTACGAGGCCTGGAGGATGATGGGGAGGCCTTCATGCAGCAGGGGATTACAGAGGCCCGGAGATGATGGGAGGTTCTTCATGCCGCGGGATTACTGAGACCAGGAGATGATGATGAGGTCTTCATGCCGCCAGGATTACTGAGACACAGGAGATGATGGGAGGTCTTCATGCAGCAGGGATTACCGAGGCCTGGAGATGGTGGGGGGAGGCCTTCATGCACAGGGATTACAGAGGCCTGGAGATGATGGGGGAGGCCTTATCAGCAGGGATTACCGAGGCCGGATATGGTGGGGAGTGCCTTCATCAGCAGGGGTTACCGAGCCTGGAGATGATGGGTGGGGCCTTCATGCAGCAGGGGATTACAGAGGCCCGAGATGATGGGGAGGCCGTTCATGCAGGTAGTATTACAGAGGCCGGAGATGATGGGAGGTCTTCATGCCGCGGGATTACTGGACCAGGAGATGGGGGGAGGTCTTCATGCAGCAGGGATTACCGAGGCCTGGAGATGTGGGGAGGCTTTCATGCAGCAGGGATTACAGAGGCCTGGAGATGATGGGGAGGCCTTCATGCAGCAGGGATTACAGAGGCCTGGAGATTGATGGGGAGGCCTTCATGCAGCAGGGGATTACAGAGGCCGGAGATGATGGGGGAGGTCTTCATGCCGCAGGGATTACTGAGACCAGGAGAGATGAGTGGAGGTCTTCATGCAGCGGGATTACTGAGGCTGGAATGGTGGGTGAGGACCTTCATGCAGCAGGGATTGACGAGGATGGAGATGCTGGGAGGCCTTCATGCAGCAGGGATTACAGAGGCCTGGAGATGATGGGGAGGCCTTCATGCAGCAGGGGATTACAGAGGCCCGGAGATGATGGGGAGGTCTTCATGCCGCAGGGATTACTGAGACCAGGAGATGATGGGGAGGTCTTCATTGCAGCAGGGATTGATACAGAGGCCCTGGAGATGATGAGGAGCCTTCATGCAGCAGGGATTACCGAGGCCTGGAGATGGTGGGGAGGCCTTCATGCAGCAGGGATTACAGAGGCCTGGAGATGATGGGGAGGCCTTCATGCAGCAGGGATTACCGAGGCCTGGAGATGGTGGGGAGGCCTTCATGCAGCAGAGATTACCGAGGCCTGGAGATGATGGGGAGGTCTTCATGCAGCAGGGATTACAGAGGCCTGGAGATGATGGGGAGGTCTTCATGCAGCAGGGAATTACAGAGGCCTGGAGATGATGATGGGGAGGTCTTCATACAGCAGGGATTACAGAGGCCTGGAGATGATGAGGAGGCCTTCATGCAGCAGGGATTACAGTGGCCTGGAGATGATAATGAGGAGGCCTTCATGCAGCAGGGATTACAGAGGCCTGCTGATGATGATGGGGAGGCCTTCATGCAGCAGGGGATTAAAGAGGCCTGGAGATGATGATGGGGAGGCCTTCATGCAGCAGGGGATTACGGAGCCTGAAGATGATGATGGGGAGGCCTTCATGCAGCAGGGGATTACAGAGACCTGGAGATGATGATGGGGAGGCATTCATACAGCAGGGATTACAGAGGCCTGGAGATGAGGAGGAGGCCTTCATGCAGCAGGGATTACAGATGCCTGGAGATGATGGGGAGACCTTCATGCAGCAGGGGATTATCGAGGCCTGGAGATGATGATGGGGAGGCCTTCATGCAGCAGGGGACTACAGAGGCCTGGAGATGATGGGGAGGTCTTCATGCAGCAGGGGATTATCGAGGCCTGGAGATGATGGGGAGGCCTTCATGCAGCAGGGATTACAGAGGCCTGGAGATGATGATGGGGAGGCCTTCACACAGCAGGGGATTATGGAGGCCTGAAGATGATGATGATGGGGAGGCCTTCATACAGCAGGGATTACAGAGGCCTGGAGATGAGGAGGAGGAGGAGGCCTTCATTCAGCAGGGATTACAGAGGCCTGGAGATGATGGGGAGGCCTTCATGCAGCAGGGGACTACAGAGGCCCGGAGATGATGGGGAGGCCTTCATGCAGCAGGGGATTACAGAGGCCCGGAGATGATGGGGAGGTCTTCATGCCGCAGGGATTACTGAGACCATGAGATGATGGGGAGGCCTTCATGCAGCAGGGATTACAGAGACCAGGAGATGAAGAGGAGGCCTTCATGCAGCAGGGATTACTGAGGAAGTCGGTTCAGACCGCATCGGGAAGAATATTGGTATGTCCATACCAAGTTCCCTGTGTATATGGATGTAACAATAAAGCTGCTGTTGAATGAATAAAGTTCCAGGCGCCCATCATTGCTAGATCATCGCCCGGCCGCTGGAATCCAGCACCCTGACCACGTAACCACATCTGAGTAAGCCACGATAAGAGACAGGGCAGGGAGGGTTACAGATGCAATAAAGAGGGCCCAAACTTGCTGGTTACTGCCCCCAAACATGGAGTAGTATGTATGTACTGTGCAGGTGAGTGCCCTTCGTACTGTGTACTGAGCAAGTGAGTGCCCTTCGTACTGTGTACTGAGCAAGTGAGTGCCCTTCGTACTGTGTACTGAGCAAGTGAGTGCCCT
>WSYH01002564.1:0-22033 GCA_036426205.1 Ascaphus truei
TCCTGCCCCCTCCCAATACAAAGACATCAGGGACACGTACCTCCTGCCCCCTCCCAATACACAGACATCAGGGACACGTACCTTTCACTTCCTCCTAATACTGTACATAGACATCAGGGACATGTTGCTGCTACCCCCTCCTAATACACAGACATTAGGCCACATACCCCTCACCGCCTCCTAATACACAAACATCAGGGACATATACCCCTCACATTTTCCTAATACACGGAGATCAGGAAGACGTACCCTTGGATAAGATAAGATTGGGAAGAATGGTATAACTGTCCCATACAGATTACAATCTGAGTGAATTATTATCTCCCCCCCCCTCCACTCTTACCCAGATGATCCCCCTCCCGGTTTTAGGGATGTCCTCCTCCGGGAGGGTCCCGAGGGCTTTGCACGGGCCATACGCCAGCATCGTGGCCTGCTTCTCATGGACACCACCTTCCGAGACGCCCATCAGTCCCTGCTCGCCACCCGCGTTCGGACCCACGACCTCAAGAAGATCGCCCCCTTCGTCTCGCACAACTTCAGCAACCTCTTTAGCCTGGAGAACTGGGGAGGTGAGGTGGATGCCGCGGCGAGTGTGGGCGAGGCCGCGGCGAGTGTGGGCGAGGCCGCGGCGAGTGTGGGCGAGGCCGCGGCGAGTGTGGGCGAGGCCGCGGCGAGTGTGGGCGAGGCCGCGACGTGTGTGGGCGAGGCCGCGACGTGTGTGGGCGAGGCCGCGACGTGTGTGTGCGAGGCCGCGGCGAGTGTGTGCGAGGCCGCGGCGAGTGTGGGCGAGTGTGGGCGAGGCCGCGGCGAGTGTGGGCGAGGCCGCGGCGAGTGTGGGCGAGGCCGCGGCGTGTGGGGATTCTGGGGTTTGGGCTTCGCATTAACCTTAAGGCTGATTTAGGTGATGGCAAAATAAAAAAAAAAAAAGATGCTCGATCTGCATCCCATGCACAGGTCCCCCAAACATGCTTCATTCACCCTATTATAACGTCACAGAGGTTATGCTGGAGACAAGGATTCTGGGTAATGACATGCCAATGGAGACACATGCGTGTTACTTTTTACTTCCTATTCATTTTCTATATGGATATTCCCTACAGCTTTTCCCTGCTGTGTTACGTGCACAGCTAAGCCGGTGACAGGGAAGTGCACAATTGGTAGACCAGCTCAGGGACAGCTTTTTGGTTTCACCAGTTTGGATTCACCAGTTTGAGCTTGGTCATAGATACAGCATTGTGATGCAGGCTTAGCAGTGCCGGCTGTGTAATGCAGCAGAGAAAATCTCCGGAGGTAACACAAAAAGCAATCTAAATGCAACACTCTGTGTCCTCATTTGTATGTTGCAAGCAGGTTCCTCCTGTGTAGCGTGACCTCTGGGTGACGTGACAGAATCCCAGTGCACACATTCTGATACTGTACTTACGAGTCCTTATGATATTACAGTTCAAGACAGACCCCTGTGCCATCAGGGGGGTTAGTCCGTGCCTTCCCCCGAGTGATCTGTTCCTCCGTTCCTCCCAGGTGCCACCTTTGACGTGGCCATGCGCTTCCTGTACGAATGTCCCTGGAGACGCCTGCAGGAGCTAAGGGAGCTCATCCCTAATATCCCCTTCCAGATGCTGCTGAGAGGGGCCAACGCCGTGGGGTACACCAACTACCCCGATAATGCTGTGTTCAAGTGAGTGCTGAGCGGGCACGGAGAACCGCCGGCGGGAACAGATTTAGGATTTTCTTTCAGGGCTGTTGTACGTTTACAAGTTATGAGTCTTCTTCAGGAGTCCTGGAAGATTAGGACCTCACAAGTCTCCTCTTCAAGTATCCTGTAGGATTCAGATCTTACAAGTCTCCTCTTCATGTATCCTGTAGGATTCAGATCTTACAAGTCTCCTCTTCAGGTATCCTGTAGGATTCAGACCTCACAAGACTCCAGGTATCCTGTAGGATTCAGACCACACAAGTCTCCTCTTCAGGTATCCTGTAGGATTCAGACCTCACAGGAAGACTTGTGCGCTCTGTAGCCTACAGAAGACATGAAAAAGAGTCACGTTATGAATAGACTTGTCAGATCTGAATCCTACCGTATTCCTGAAGAAGGGACTTGTGAGATCTTAATCCTACATACTCCTGAAGAAGGGACTTGTGAGATCTTAATTCTACATACTCCAGAAGAAGGGACTTGTGAGATCTTAATTCTACATACTCCAGAAGAAGGGACTTGTGAGATCTTAATCCTACATACTCCAGAAGAAGGGACTTGTGAGATCTTAATCCTACAAGACACATGAAGAAGAGAGTTGTGAATTATGCATCTACAAAGAGATCTCTCAAAACCTTCGATATACTCAAACGCATCTTCATTTTCTTCTTGGACACCTGAAAAGGAGACAAGCTAAAGAGCAAGGGAAGACGCAAAAAGGGGCACACTTACAGTTCTTTCTTGCATGTGCAATTCCAATATTGTAACGCCTACAGGTACAAGATGTTAAACACAGCTTTTTAAGGAACGGACAGGAGAAACCAGGTGGTGGACCCTGTCTTACCCAACATGGTGAATACAGTTACACAAACGACGATAATAATACCCACTACAAGCGCTAACCTACATCAAAGTGAACGTGATATAAATACACAAATAAGTGAGTGATAATAACCACTTGGGTGGTGGTGATTGGAGCTGCCAAGGGGACTATTAAAACAGACAATTCCAAACCTGTTCACAAAAGTGAAAATACAAAATAAGAGTTCCCGGCGCTAGAGATAATGTCCAAGATACCGTAATCCAAATGAATAGTCTCAGATAGGGGCTTTTTAGGATTGGTAGATGGAATGTAAACAAAGTTCCAGGTAGGTGGTGGTTTCCTTAACGATGTCCACAGTGATTCTATAAAAACAGAAAAGAAACACACCAATTGCGCAGTATGCAACAGCTCTTGCCCCTAACCAGAACAATGGACATACAAACCCCACTTACAAGATGTTAGCTTGTTCATACAGGGGAGAGAATCTGTACTGATGTCTTCACTTCAACACGATAGTTCACGGATCCCACGTGCCCGGCCGCGGTGATTCTTCCTTCCATAAGGCAATGCGCACTCACAGGGAAAGCGGATACAGCATACCCATGCGGGAAGGGAAGGTAGAAACAGATGGTGTAATACACTTTATTTAAAAATTAAAAACACAAACTACCCACACTTACAATAAATGGGGGATAGTGCTGTGACTCACGGATGCCGTCCGCAACTTGTCAACAGCCTGATCAGCAATTGGAGAGACCTACTGGATGTCAGTGCCCGCAGCTCACGAACCGATGACGTCAGCGGTGCAGGGCGCTCTCACAGCGTCAGGCCGACTACGGTGGCTGGACCGGCTCAAAACACTAAGCTCCTCCTCCCTACGCGTTTCGTGACTCTTCGTCACTTCCTCAGGTGTACCTGGAACTTTGTTTACATTCCATCTACCAATCCTAAGAAGCCCCTATCTGAGACTATTCATTTGGATTACGGTATCTTGGACATTATCTCTAGCGCCGGGAACTCTTATCATGGTGATTACAGTTACTGTACCCAATACAACAATGGGTTTTACCCATTGTCAATGCAGCTCCACGTCATCAGGACATTTGGATCCAGTTCTTGTTTTCCAAGTGTGCTCAGGTTAACTGCAGTCCTGAGTTTTTATGCAAAATAGAACAAAAGCTTGAAAATCCAGGACTGGACTACCATCTGCTGCTGATCTGGAAGTAGGCTGGCAGTACTGCATGCCTTCAAAGTGTTATAGGAAGGGTTATATGGCAGAATGTGTTCACCTCATGGCAACTCCAGTCCAAGCCAGTAAGTGGACACATCCACCTCTTTTTTCCTCCCCCAGGTTTTGCGAGGTAGCTGCGGAGAATGGGATGGATATCTTCAGGGTCTTCGATTCCCTGAACTACCTTCCCAATATGATCCTGGGCATGGAGGCGGCAGGCAAGGCTGGCGGCGTGGTAGAAGCGGCCATTTCCTACACTGGCGATGTTGCAGACCCCACTCGCACCAAGTACACACTGGACTATTACATGAAGCTGGCAGAGGAGCTGGTGAAAGCTGGAACCCACATCCTGTGTATCAAGGTATCGTCTGAGATGTGTGCCGAAGCTTGACCTGGAAAGCTTGGTCTAACTGACGGCGGGAGATAAATCTTCTTTATCGTAGTGAGCAGCTCTGGGAGGTTTGCGAGGAAGGGGCAGGTCATGGGGGTGCTCGATGAGAGGGCAGGTCTTGGGGGTGCTCAATGAGAGGGCAGGTCTTGGGGGTGCTCGATGAGAGGGCAGGTCTTGGGGGTGCTCGATGAGAGGGCAGGTCTTGGGGGTGCTCGATGAGAGGGCAGGTCTTGGGGGTGCTCGATGAGAGGGCAGGTCTTGGGGGTGCTCGATGAGAGGGCAGGTCTTGGGGGTGCTCGATGAGAGGGCAGGTCTTGGGGGTGCTCGATGAGTGAGCAACCGAATCTCAAAGCCCTAACAGTAGAAACCCCTTCAGTGTGACTAATAATTTGTTGGCCCCTCTGCATGTGACTCCCCCTCTATCCTCTACCCCTAGGACATGGCCGGTTTGCTGACGCCCAAGGCCTCAGACATGCTGATCCGCTCCCTGCGGGACAAGTTCCCCGACGTCCCTATCCACGTGCACACACACGACACAGCAGGGGCGGGCGTGGCCTCCATGCTCGCGTGTGCAAAGGCCGGGGCAGACATTGTGGACGTGGCGGTCGACTCCATGTCTGGGATGACCTCTCAGCCCAGCATGGGAGCCCTCGTGGCATGTGCCAAGGGCACGGACCAAGACACGGGTAGGTGACCAGCCTACTCCATGGTGATTGTGACTGTATAATGATGTTGAGTATCTCAATACACTGATAAAGAACTCGCTGCACAGTATAATGATGCTGAGTATCTCAATACACTGATAAAGAACTCGCTGCAAAATATGATGATGCTGAGTATCTCAATACACTGATAAAGAACTCGCTGCACAGTATAATGATGCTGAGTATCTCAATACACTGATAAAGAACTCGCTGCAAAGTATGATGATGCTGAGTATCTCAATACACTGATAAAGAACTCGCTGCACAGAGTAAGGTAGGTCCCCAGTGGCTTAGGCTGCGCGCTGCACCCCAGGTACAGCCCTCTATGGGGCAGGCCCCAGTAGATGTGTGCGCGAGCGCTCACATATCACAATGGCGCGACCGCTGGCAGGGAGGACAAGAATTTCGTTTTTCTGTGCAGCGACATGATCACATGGTCGGCGGGCAGCCAATGGAAGGGCAGATAGCATAGACCAATGGCAGTGAAGTATTTTGTGCTGCTTTGTGAAGGCTTTGACGTCATGGCCGCGCCCCCCCTCCCCCCCGGCCGCGCTCCACCGCGCATACCATTGCTCCGCCTAGACTGCAGATCGCGGCTGTTACCTGTGCACGCGCCGCCGGCATGATCACTGGGCCTATCGCCTTATGATGCTGAGTATCAATACACTGATAAAGCACTTGCTGCACAGTATAATGATGCTGAGTATCTTTGTACACTGATGATTGATGATGAACACACCATGCTAACATAATACTGAGTGTCTCTATACACGGATAATGAACACGCTCTGTACACGGATAATGAACACACCACCGTGTATAATAATGCTGAATATATCTATACACTGATGGCATCATTATACAGCGCTGTGTGTTTGCTGAGTATCTCTGTGCACATTTCCTTCCTTTAAGTCCTGCCCTCCGGATTACTGTAGAGAATCCTCCCTGGATCTCTCTGCCAGTTCTATTAAGCGGCCCCCTGTGCTCTCGCTAGCATTCTCCTTGGCAGGCTGTCTGGGCTTTAAAAGCAACAAATTACCATTGTTACATGTGCCTTGGGAGCTCTGCCTCTTAAGCAGTGATTAGCAGCTGGCACCTTACCCTGTGTTAAGAGCCTGGCACAGGGCAATGAGGGGGGGCGGCGGCAGCATGCTGCGTGGTTAGGGGTCTGCTCATTGCGTCAGTGCCGGGGACGCCTGAAGCTTGCTTGTTACTGAAAGAGTTAACTGTCACGGTTGTGGGTACTGACAGATTAACCTGTGTAAACCATTAACGCGTGTGCGTGTGCGTGTGACTGTAAATAGATGTGTTTATAGTAGGCGGCACTCATGCTGAAATAGGGCTAAATATTTATTAAGCCAGATATAACATTTCGGTTCTCCGTTTGGACCTTTCTCGGGATGGAACCACTTGCGACTCTCCCCACGTGCTTAGCAACCAATGGAACCTCACATTGACTACATATTGGGTACAGTTTAAAACAATCCGGCTTTATTAGCTGAGACATACAGTACGGGGGATACGTTGGCTTATTTAAGAGCGCCAAACTTCTTACACAACATGCTGTAAAGTGTAACACACACAACACTTCACAATTCCTTTTAAATGTCCAACAAACACCCCAATCCAATTCAGGTAGATGGGCTGATTTTGTTCCCCCTATATAGAGTAAACCAGCATCATCTCGTGTAATATATTGGCCTTTATATATATATATATGTCATATATATATATGTATATATATATATATATATATATATATATATATATATATATAGTGCCATAAATTCCCAAGGCTATGCCTATAGATAAGTGCTTTTATATTATCACTGATAAATGGGAATGGATGCCTTGCCACCCACCGTACCGTCCTACAGCAGTGGGCAGGGCCCAGCCTCTGCTCGATGTCGGCAACGGAGCGTTCACTCTGCTGTCATCTAATTGCATCTCTCCACGGAGACTTGTGGTCTCACAATGAGGTGTCCCAATGGTCGGGAGCTGGATACAGTCACTACTACCCCACCACGTTTCATGGATTACCTCCACTTCATCCGGGAATGGGAGCACGATTAATAGTTTGTTTGTTTTGGATGTCCGGTGGGAGTATGTAATGGAGTAACCGGTCAGGTCAAGCTCCTTTTAAATAGCAAACTACTACCATCCAGGTGAAGTGAGTTCACGGAACGCGTTGGGGTTGTGGTGTTTGTTTCTCCCGCGCAGAGCGAAGATGTGCTGCAGGATTAGTGCACGCAATCGGGTTACAGCAGAGCGTTGCAATGTCATTGGCCGTGCTAGGTCACGTGGCTCCCAACAGGACCTGTCCGACTGTCAGTAATAAGGGCTTTTACATTATCATTTTCAGAGCATTACCTCAGGTAATTTGTTAAAATATATATATGGCAATATTACACTATGCGTTGTGTCAGCTTTTATCTTTTAAAATAAACGAAATGTTTTGGTAGAAGAGACTTATGAGGTTTGAGATGTGACATATTTAGGAGAGGCTTGTGAGGTCAGGACACCTTTAGCTAAAAAGGTGTCTTAAGACACCAATATGATGTATGGCCCTTGTGAGGAATGCCCATGTTGATCTCTGCTTTAATGCCTGGTCCTCGCTCTCCTCAGGGATCCAGCTGGAGAAGGTGTTTGATTACAGCGAGTACTGGGAGGTAGCCCGTGGTCTCTACGCTGCCTTCGACTGCACGGCGACCATGAAGTCCGGCAATGCGGATGTGTATGAGAACGAGATCCCCGGGGGCCAGTATACCAACCTCCACTTCCAGGCCCACAGCATGGGGCTGGGCAACAAGTTCAAGGAGGTGAAGAAGGCATACGCTGAGGCCAACAAGATCCTGGGAGATGTCATCAAGGTAACCCTCCCCTTCTCACGAGAGCATGGACGGGTGATGAGAACCATAGGCTAGCCTTGTGTGTATATTCTGTAGACTTATGCAGAATTAGGAACATCAGATAGGTTGTCTATTCTTTGTGTCTAGTTGATCGTTGGTGAACCTAAAACTTACACCCTAACTATTTCTGCATGGAAGGCTGATAGCCTAACTGAACTCCCATTTGTGTAGTGAAAAGATAATAAAAACGGCGTTCCTTGTGAGGAAATAACAATAAGTGCAATAAAGTGATATGCAGTGATGATACATGATTCAGTTGGTGATAGAGTGAATACACAATAATAAATATGCAGCTCTAACAACCCTTTCTTGGGAACGGTCCTTGATGTTCCCTCTTGGTGAAGCGTTGGTGAACGATAGGGGAGCGCAATACGTGGGATATATGTAGAGAAGCAAATAATTAATATAATGTGATAACGTAGAAACCAATTTCTGTGCTGGAGGGGTCTTTAGATTTTAAACTCACGTTCTTTCAAACAAATAAAGCCATCTCCAAAACAGTGGCAAATGTGTTTTCAATGAGCAGGTCTTCCTTCAGTGTGGGGATATCCCTCGGGGTATGCAGGGGTCGTGTGTCGTAGGATGTGGAGAGAAATCAGATATAGTGCACACCAGGGTAATTCAAAACTATTTATCTATTAAAACTAGTGGAAATACACTTACATTTTCAACATAAAATACAGGCACATATTTGTGCATGAATGGCTGTTTAGAACATTGGTTAACCTTGTGAGTTCATTTCGTTTGTTTCTAGAGAAAGGACACCCTTGTCTGATGTTTCTAATTCTGTATCACCAGCTCATAAAAACACCGCTGGTCTACCTAAACTTTACGGCTTATCTGATCTTCGACATGGATGGCTGATAAAGCCATATTTGATCAACTTTAATCACGATAGCCTCATCTATATATAAGGTTGCTAAGAACCATTGACCAACATGGGCTGTCTATTCTCACACACACTATATATATATATATATATATATATATATATATATATATATATATAATATTGCTAATTTTGCATCAATGGCTCGTGCACCGTTAACCTTACACCTTCTCGTATCTACTACTTGGATTGGCCAACCTAGTGCATATTCTGTTTGCTAATAGAGAATCAACAGCCTATATGATGATCCTGATCCTACATTGGTGTTTCATAAGGGTCGGTGATCAAAGTAAACCGCCACTGGTCTGCCTAAACTTTACAACTTATCTGACCTTCTGCATGGATAGCTCATAAGGCCATGATTGGACAACTTAAGCCTTACAGCCTAACTGTACACCATCTTCTACATGGGAAGAGGATGGTAACCATTGACCATCCTGGCCTGTCCATTCTACAAACTACAAAACCTCACCACCCTATCTGATGGTCTTAATTCTGCATCAATGCTCATAAGGGCTATTGGTCAACCTTTCCTTGTATATGACCTGTTGTGTCCATTCTAAATGCTTGTAGGGAATAAATACACTTTTTTATGTTATTAATTCTGCATGAACAGTGCATATGGGTCATTGGTCACTCTCAACTGTACATCTAAACTGACCTTCTACATAAATGTCTCATGAGGCCGTTTGCCAACGTAATCACCCATTATTCATCTTATCTGAACTCACCCTTTCTATATCGAGCGCAGATAGGAATCTGGTCTGTCCATTCAGACAAACATTGTCTGTCCATCTTCTATACTGTGTAACCTCACCACCCTATCTGATGGTCTTAATTCTGCAGCAACAGAATTGGTCGACATCACAATCTTCTCTTCTACGGACCAATTTTCAGCTTTGTTTGTCCATTCTCCAAAATGCTTTAAAACCTAAACTTCTGCTTCCAGCAGACAACTGGCAAGGACTGAAACCCCGATATCGGATTTAAAGCTTTATACCATATTTAATATATTACTTTCTACCTAGATCACTGATGAGGATTAAAAGCCAACCTGAATATACCATCATATCTGTTCTAATTCTGTGTAGAACATTTCCAGTACAGTCAGCCTTACCTCCTCCTGGTTTCACCTGGTGGCCCGGTCACAGACAGCTCCATTAATGGTGTCCCAGGAGGGGAAAGCTGGGCTGCAGAGACACAGCACACGGAACATACTACTGAACATTGATTGAAGATAGTATTTACAATAAATATGTAGACTAAATTGAAAATACCAGTGCCTGTATATTATAATTCATTGTAATTAACATACGCTGACAGCTTCCGATGTTAGATTAATTGGCTGCCGTTGCTAGTCGCTTGGGAAGGCGCAATGATAGACGAGCAGAGTGGCCAGTCCTACACCTGTGTAGATTAAGACCCAGGATAAGGAGGAGGCGGTGTGGCAGTTGGGGGGGTGGCTGAGGAGGTTTTAGTTGGGAGATTTGGGGAGGGAGAGAGGAGGGTGGTGTGGGGGGGGGAGGGGGTTGAGAAAGCAAGGAGGGCGGTGGGGGGTGAGAGAGAAGCGTGGTGTGAGGGATAATGTTCTATAGTTGGAAGGGGTGGCTCGGAAGATACGTGAGAGAATCATTCAACAAAGTTATTTGCTGGAACAAACTCCTACAGAAGTAATGGAGGTAAAGAACATCAAACAGTCTAGTAAATATGTGTATGTCAGGGGTCAAATGGGTCTGGGGCTTTATAGCCAATGGAAAGGCAAATTGGGTGTGTGAAGCGGTCCTTATCTGCCCTCATTTTCTGTGTGTTGATCCATTGGGACAGATGAGACGCTATGGCACTGATAAATCATATGGATACCCAGCAAGCCAAAGTAGGGACTACGTTCTCATGGAGTTTAGGGGAAATGGCGAGATGAGATGGGGCAGATGAGTTTCATGCTAAGTAAATCTCTGAGCCTTTTGGCTCATTACTTAAATCCTGCCTGAGCATGTCCATCCATCCTTCTGCCCTAACAAGTTGACCCTGTTCTTTCTCCCAGATCATGGAGGATTTGGCTTCATCGATGTTGCATAGCAGATCTTATATGATAGGTCTCTCTCTAAGTATCTAAGCTATAATACTTTACCACCTATTGCCAAGGCCCTAACTCGATAGATTCTTCCAAGTGGCCCCATCCTACAAGATAATGGGGTACCTGAATCAGTTGTACAACACACCTTGCCAGTTAAGTCAACTTTAGAAGATTCACACCCAAGTTTTTTTTGAGCATGTTCATCTATCTGTTTTGTCACAATACCCGCTTGGTCAGTTTATGATGCATAATGACCACCTGTCTAGGCTACAGGTGCTTCCACTTTTTAAGATGAGTTCATTTTGCACAATAGATTTCTCCAAATTCTAGGCATCTATTTCTCCTATTCATCACCCAGCTGCTTTCTGAGCAGTTCCATCTGTCGGTCCTTCTAGATGACCCATTCCTCTAAGATAATGGAGTACCAGGCTCATTTGGTGATGCACAATACATTACCCGATATACTCAAAGTATCTGTAAGAACCTTTACACCCATGACTATACAGTACTTTCTGAGTATGTCCACCCATCTCTCTCCACCAGGTAACACCCTCCTCTAAGATCGTTGGGGACTTGGCTCAGTTCATGGTGCATAACGGCTTGTCACGCGAGCAGGTGGAGACCATGGCAGACGAACTTTCCTTCCCACTGTCCGTGGTGGAATATCTGCAGGGCTACGTAGGGATCCCTTATGGGGGCTTCCCAGAGCCTTTCCGCTCCAAGGTAAGGGCTGCTGTCCAGGAGAAAACACCCACTACTGCCCATCCGACCTTCACTTCTTTACACAACTTGCTCCTTTACCCCCCCCCCCACACACACACACACACACACACATCATCATTATACAGTATAGGGAGTGTACAAAGATATTCAGCATCATTGTGCAGTGCAGCATGTTCATTACCAATGTATGGAGATACTCAACATAATTATAGAGTGGATCATGTTGATTGGGATGGGCTAGCAGATGCGCAGTTACATTATAATTATACATTACATTATACCATCACTCACAGGTACTAAAAGACCATCCACGTATTGAAGGTCGCCCAGGGGCCACGCTGCCCTCCTTGGACTTCTCCAACCTGGAGAAGGATCTGCAGAGCAAATACGATGATATTACCCCAGAAGATGTCATGTCAGCCGCTATGTACCCCAAAGTCTTCGAGGAGTACAAGGATTTCTGCTCTCAGTTTGGCCCCGTTGAGTGTCTTAACACCCGCCTCTTCCTCGAGGGACCCAAGATTGCAGAGGAGTTTGAGGTACGTAGTGGGATGGTAAAAATACTTTGATGGGTAGATACTGCCTCTCCCACGCCCTAACCTACAGTGTAACCCTTCTGTGTCTGGTTTCAAGTTCAAGCTGACATTCAAAAAGATGAAACCAAAGTTTTGAAGTGGTTTGTTGGCTCTTCAAAGGAGCCTTGAAGGAGATGACAGTTTTATAGTTAATGTGCAATTTAATGGGAAGCCATCAATGAGTTTTGAGCAAGGGAGACGAGACGAACCGTGGGATAGCAATCCGGGGGCCTTTGTTCCTGACATTGTTGCCGTTGATCTTCTTGGATATTCGAAGACGGCCACCGAGGGTCATCCAATAGGAAGCTGCATCCCCATAATGATGTTGCCGCTTCCTATTGGCCTTGCGGAACCAAAGCTGATTTGGTAGCCATTTAGATTTTCCAAATGGGAGAGAAATAATAGATTGTAGTGTAGAGCGTAATAATGCCTGGGCAACATGCACATGGAACTGGATGGCTGGTATGGTTATTGACTGTGCCGTATAGTGGAGACGTGAAGTTATGTTAAGGTTAATTGGTTATCTGTATAGTACCAGTTTTATTTGTCTGTGTTTCTCAGGTGGAACTAGAAAGAGGGAAAACTTTGCACATCAAAGCTCTTGCCCTGGGTGATCTTAACAAGGCTGGTCAGAGGGAGGTCTTCTTTGAACTCAATGGTCAACTCCGATCCCTCCTGGTCAAAGACACACAGGCTATGAAGGTAAGACATTGAAGACCAGTGCCCATGCTACTTACTGGAGGTTATTCAGAGAGGAGAACTCAGGGTTGGATTCAGTTTGGTGGGGCAAAGGGAGGGAGTCTGGCTCAGTTGTGGGACATGCTCATTGATCCGCTTCAGTTGGGGTTTAAAGAAGTTTGATTCCTTTTGGGATGAAGTGCCAGTCTCATTCCACGGAGGGGTGATCTACTCCATTGGGACCAGGTGGGGTTTCTCTGTGTGAGAGTGCTGGGGGCAGTTCCGCTGCGAGGGGGGATTGAGGAAGTATTCTCCCCTATTGGGGCATTTAGGGAGCCAGTTTTGCTCTGTTGGGGATGGTGAAGGGGGATATTTCACAGAATCACGCTTGTATGGGGCAGATTTGCAGTTTTGGAGATTAAGGGTACATTCCCACTCCTATGTGGGGCGGGGGGCAGTCTCTTTCCTATGGGTGGAGTTGAGAGAGTAGTCTCGCTCTGTTGAGAAGAGAATGATTGAGGGGAGGGGGGGGCAGTCTTCCTCTGTTGGCGGGGAGGGAGTTAAGGAAGTAATGTTGCTCATTTGAAAGTTCAACTTGTTTTGTTTGTACAGTTGGTGTCCCTCTCCCTATTTACGGATCACTTCATTTCTTCTGTAATGATGACCTGGGGCGCCCAGATCTCTCTTGTTATGTTCAATCCTTCACAACTTTGTTCTCCTTCTAGGAGATGCACTTCCACCCCAAAGCCTTGAAGGATGTGAAGGGTCAGATCGGCGCCCCGATGCCAGGCAAGGTCATCGACATTAAGGTGAAGGAGGGGGACCTGATCAAGAAGGGCCAGCCTCTCTGCGTGCTCAGCGCCATGAAGATGGAGACCTTGGTCAACTCTCCAGTGTCTGGGACCATCAAGAAAATCTACGTGAAAGTAGACATGCACCTGGAGGGAGAAGACCTGCTACTGGAAATCGAATAAAGGAGGGGAAGGAAGAACGTGGCCGGGAGAGGGAGGGAGGGTGTAAACAGTTATCTGTTTGGCTTTCTTTCCTCTCCTTGTGAGTGGGGGAGAGGTTGTCCGTCATTCTCATGGATATTGGGTGTTTCTTGGTCATCAACATCACTGGTAGAGAGCTCTATATGTGGGTTGAGGGACATCGTTGGATTCTCGGGCTGTCATCCCTTTTAGTGCCGGTAGGCCCTACTCACCCTAAGCATGGGGTGGGAGGGAGGATTTAGAGAGGACTGTGCCCTATCTTCTCAAATTCAACCGTAACAAAATAATTACACGGAAAGAGCGGCCCAAATTAAATAGAAGATCAGACTTCTGAGATTGCAATGCTTGAGGAGCCATCTTGGAACTTGTGTTGTTTTGTAGGACACTGTGTGAATCGGAGAGGTTGCGGCGTGTTGATATTCTTACGCAATACCTCCGGTTCCCGTCTCCCCTGGGACACTATGAACATGTTTTCTGCACACAGTATCTTACACAATAGCATGGTTTGTAGAAGCATAGTGGCCGCAGAGTGCGGAATCTCCACATGCCGCAGTCTCACTAACGCATTCAAACATAGCTGCCTTCAGACCGTAAGCAATGCTATCTTAACCACTGTATTCTGTGTAGCTATTGTGCAGCTACAGTACATTTCAAAGAAGTGTTCAAGGGCTTAAATGTATTCTCCTCTGCTTTCCTAGCCCTCTCTTCTCACTGCTTTCCTAGCCCTCTCTTCTCACTGCTTTCCTAGCCCATCTCTTCTCACTGCTTTCCTAGCCCATCTCTTCTCACTGCTTTCCTAGCCCATCTCTTCTCACTGCTTTACACCCTTTTTCCCCCCCCCCCCCCCCCTCCCGGCATACCCCCCCACCTGCCCCCTTAGAAGCAGCGTTTGCTGTGTCCTCTGTGGGGTTTGTCCTTGTGCTTTTTGTCAGTATGATTTGGAACATAAAACCTAACTAGGAATTGCCGGCGTTCCGGTGTTTCATACAGACGCCTGCGTATAGGTGCCGCCGTACCCACCGCGCCCTACACCAAGCGGTGACGGGATGTACCCGGCAGAGCGGGACTTTGCAGAAGTATTTACATTGTGCGAGAGATGCCGCTCCGACTCCCGGACTCCCGTTCTATCCGTGCAATAACGCTCTCCGCGGGGGGCCGGCGAGGAAGGAAGTCTGGTTACAGCTGTATACATATTTCATGCATCACAAGCAATGCGACGTACATTCATTATATTCGGGTTGTAAATAGGGGCTGCGGGCACCGTGGCGGATACACAGATTACGTCCTGGGCCCCTAATCCCGAATGGAGGATGCATATGAAGTTATGCGATTTAAGCGACTCCACATTAAACAATGGCAACTGTCTGAGAAAGCTATGAAGTTACCGTGCGATGTATAGGGTATTATATATGGCGGCCCTGTACAGCAAACGTGCTGGTCACAAACCACCGGGATTGCAGCCACGTGATTGGGGTAACCACCACCTCCGACGCAGAAATGTACAGTCCCAGTCTCCCCGTAAAGCAACGTTCGTGCGGGGCGCCTACGGGTAAGAGAAGCAAAACTATTCAACAATTTTAACCCCCCCCGGCCAGAGGCAGAATTCTGCTTAATCCCGGCATCTCACCAACACCATCCAGAATAGCCAATATCATGAGGAACGATATAAAGGTTCAGCCCCACATAGCAGCACAGGTCATGAAGCGAGAGCACTCAGCCATTTAACATATTCTGTGCCATTTGGGGGGGTTAAAATTGTTGAATAGTTTTGCTTCTCTTACCCGTAGGCGCCCCGCACGAACGTTGCTTTACGGGGAGACTGGGACTGTACATTTCTGCGTCGGAGGTGGTGGTTACCCCAATCACGTGGCTGCAATCCCGGTGGTTTGTGACCAGCACGTTTGCTGTACAGGGCCGCCATATATAATACCCTATACATCGCACGGTAACTTCATAGCTTTCTCAGACAGTTGCCATTGTTTAATGTGGAGTCGCTTAAATCGCATAACTTCATATGCATCCTCCATTCGGGATTAGGGGCCCAGGACGTAATCTGTGTATCCGCCACGGTGCCCGCAGCCCCTATTTACAACCCGAATATAATGAATGTACGTCGCATTGCTTGTGATGCATGAAATATGTATACAGCTGTAACCAGACTTCCTTCCTCGCCGGCCCCCCGCGGAGAGCGTTATTGCACGGATAGAACGGGAGTCCGGGAGTCGGAGCGGCATCTCTCGCACAATGTAAATACTTCTGCAAAGTCCCGCTCTGCCGGGTACATCCCGTCACCGCTTGGTGTAGGGCGCGGTGGGTACGGCGGCACCTATACGCAGGCGTCTGTATGAAACACCGGAACGCCGGCAATTCCTAGTTAGGTTTTATGTTCCAAATCATACTGACAAAAAGCACAAGGACAAACCCCACAGAGGACACAGCAAACGCTGCTTCTAAGGGGGCAGGTGGGGGGGTATGCCGGGAGGGGGGGGGGGGGGGGTAAAAAAGCTGTACTGATCACAAGGCCGCAGCAATCGGGGACGGGGAGCAATTAAATTTTTGTACATCTCACCGGATATATTAATATTAGGGTTACTAACAGCTAAAGGGTATTTGTTGGGTAACTAACAGCTGAGGGTATTTGTCGAGTTAGTAACAGCCGAGGGTATTTGTCGGGTGGGTAACAGCCGAGGGTATTTGTCGGGTTGGTAAGAGGTGAAGGATTTGACTGCAAATTTTGTAGGGATATTTTTTGGGCCCCTAATGGCTACCAGAGGTGCCTGCAACGCATTGCTCAGCAGGGCTGACCAGAAAAATTAATAAACAGTGTCAGAAACAAAGATGGCCGCCCTCCCGCTTACAGACACACGGTATGTCAGAAACAAGATGGCTGCAAATATATCTATAACCGAGCTGCTTTCAAATACGCAGGAAAAATAAAACGCCTTGAGTTTCAAAAAGCTGTCCCTGCATGCGACATACAAAGATGGCCGTCACCAGACCTCTCTTTTGCCGGCAGCGGCGTGGGTTAAACCTGGCGTTATTTTGCAGCTACGCAGGCTCATCCTAATGAATTTAGGCCAGCAGCCATGCATTGTGGGTAGAGCCCTGGCGCTTCAGCATGGCCAGCTGTCGGTTTGGATTCTCCGGGTCCCGCGGGCCTCTGGGCTCTGACTATTTTAGGGCTCTCACCGCCTAACTTCCCTCACCTCGTTAAGTATTTATAGAGGCTCGAAGCTGTTAGAAGCCATCCAGTCTGCTTATAACACTCCCTCCCCCTCTTATCACCTTGGCATGTCCCACTTAGCAACACATACTAATGTTGAGCACTCTCCCATGTAACACCTTCTCTCACACTCTGCCCTCATTAACCCCTCGGCTGCCAAAATTGCACAAGCTGCCTTATGGCTGAGGAAAAATCTGTGTGTATGTATATGTTATATATATATATACACGCGTGCACACACACATGCGCACACACATACACACACACAGGTTTTGAAATAAGAAAATATTGTTTATTAAAACTTTAGATATTTCGTTTCAACCTTTCGTGTATGTGTGTGTGTGTGTGTGTGTGTGTGTGTGTGTGTGTGTGTGTACACGTGCGCACGCACGCAATAAGAAACATTTCTAGGGGTTCTTTAATTCCTTGTACACAGCATTTAAATGGCATGATCCCCTTTATACATTGCTCTGCACAGTAATACATTGCAATGCGTAGCTAAAACTGGCAGGGAAGGGGTTAAGTCACCAGCCGCTGGTGTTTGTTAGCGCGCTCTCCGCTTTTTGGGAAAGCGTTCAAATCGTTTTCGGTGTTTCCGAGAAACTGGGCTTCCTAAAGATGGCCGCCACTATGCATTGCAATCTTCGCTGCATCCTCTCCTCAGCCCCTAATCTGCAGGCCGAGTGCTGTGCATTGTGGGGGATTTCTGTAAGATTTGGTCAGCGATTAAACGCCTTGTGACCGGAGACGCGTTACCTCGTGTGGGAAAGGTGTTGTATATGTGATTGCTTTTCATTGCAGTGTGACTTCCCAGCGCTGCGGATCCAGGTAACCGGGTTATTGTTGGGAATGTTTGATGAGCAGTCTGCGGGCGCTCTCCCATACGACGCCTTGTCAGATAGAGTACTCCGACTGTCTGTGTGGGGGTCGAATTAACTGTATATAACAAGAGGTGCCAGAGCTGTGCAAAGTGATACGCTCACGATTAACGGGTCTATATAACTGGCACACGCACACCGTCACCTCCCTACACACTCGCATATATACCTATACACACACACTCCCCCAGTATACACAATCTCTTCCAGACACATAATAAACACAATCACGTTCACAAACACCCCCCACAGACAATCAAACACCCGGCTCTTATTAACCCATTCACTTCCCGTTTGGCTAGCAACCATTACTCCGGGCCCTTTTGGGAGCAAAATTGGTAACCTTGAAACCCGTGTAACTAACCCACCGGAAAAAGGAATGTTTGCTTTTACATTTGTGGAGATACACCAGGTCTGGATCAAACTCCCTCCCAGAGCCGTAAACACACAAAGTCCTTTATCTTTAGTCATTGTTAAAATAAAAATGTGTTTAGGGAACAAAGTTGAATTTAGCTATAAATCCATGTGCTTGTATGTATGTGGGAACTGGCCAATATCTCAACACAAAGGCTTCTGGGACTTGTCCCTTCTTCTTTTAGCTGTGTAGTGGGTGAAGTAACACGATCTCCCAGAATCCTTTACTCCCAGGATAATCGGATCAGTTAACAGGTCACTACTGTACTTCATGGATCATTGTTCTAGAAAGAGAGTGTGCAAATGTTTGCTGAGCAGAGAGGATCATGGGTCATTGCGGACCATAAGCCTTATGCATTAACTAACATACAAAGTTCATGGCTAACTTTTTTTTAATTGTTTTTGTTTTCCATCTTGTTTACATAGTCAACTAGCCAGTTCTCTTAACCAATGCCAGAGTGGTTAAATTAATCCTTTTAAGAGGAATCCTAGTGAAAAATATCTTGCGTGTATATATACGTTCTGCCTCGGGACGCTGAATATGTTCGTGACGTGTGTTCGAATTTGTCAAATTAAAAAATAAAGTTACGTTTATCTCATGAAACTGGGAATCTTGTTTTCTCTGAACTTTGACTGTTTTTTTCCCAAGGGTTCCTCCTATGACCAAAGTGTCACTGACCTGTTAACCCATTAAACACGTCCCTGTCATTAGGTCACTTTGCCCCTACGTGGGACTGACCTGTTAACCCATTAAACACGTCCCTGTCATTAGGTCACTTTGCCCCTACGTGGGACTGACCTGTTAACCCATTAAACACGTCCCTGTCATTAGGTCACTTTGCTCCTACGTGGGACTGAACGGCAATACTTAACGATAGTGACATTTGTTTTAGGAATGCAGTGAAATTGCTGATATGGGGAATTGTTACTTTAAACCAAAATCTTTTTATCCATGAAAACATTCTCCCATTCCCACCCACAATAATTCCCCTTTCTAGGAAAATGTTGCGTATATTTCATTTGGACACACTCCAACAATTACATTCATTAAGCAGAGAATGAGTTTCTGTTAGCGCGGGCTGAATTCTCCTCTTAATTACTCCTGGGACTGCAGGTTAATTTTCTGCACTGTAATTAGATGTTAATGAATGCCTCATTGGGACCAGGGCGTACTGGAAACCCCCCCACAGCTTATAATATAAAATCTCCCCCACCCCCCAAAATACATTTTCTTTATTTAAATTACCTTAATTAAAAATTGTTACATGCATTATTTGGCATTTTCATTCTCTTTCAAGAAAAAAAAAAATAACTTTGAGCTGAACCGGTCATATGAAGGAGTCGGCAATTATAAATAGCTGCAAAGTATCCCATTAAAAGCTCACAAGCCAGCTAATGGAAAGGACGGATTGGCCGATTTCCCAGGGAGACTGTAGTACTGTAGCTCCCAGAATCCTCTGCAGGTCCCTCTCCCAGAATCCTCTGCGGGTCCCCCGTCCCAGAATCCTCTGCAGGTCCCTCTCCCAGAATCCTCTGCAGGTCCCTCTCCCAGAATCCTCTGCGGGTCCCCCGTCCCAGAATCCTCTGCGGGTTCCCCCTCCCAGAATGCTCTGCGGGTCCCGCCCTCGCTGGTTATTGGCTTCACAAGTGTGGGCAGCCACAGTCTGGACTGAAGGCTTCACAGGAGTTTAGCCGCCATGTTTTCCTCTAGTCTTTTATATTAGGTTGTGAAATCTGGTTTAACGGGCATGATACAGAGGTGACTCTCAAAATAGGTCATATCGGGGAGAACTGTACCAAGGCATCAAAGCCCGAAACTGCACTTTACCAGGCAGCACAGAGCTGTTTTCCATGCAGTCTACAAGGAGACTGTCCCGTGAATCTGTCTTATCTGAAACTTCTCAGAGTTATTTGAAGTCCAATGATGTCACTGATTGAGGTGGGATTAACAGCCGTATTCATTTAGCTTTTGGGATTTATTTTTTTAGGAATAAAATACAATGAATACAATTCAAAGAGTAGAAAAATAAGTAGTGTGGAGAATTTAGACACTTTACGGGGAGACATCTGTAACCGTTACAAACCAGGCGTGCCGACGCAAACGCAGCTTTTATTCTTTAGTAAGTAAAACGGTTTGGATCCCATAGTTCTCCAACTTCTCAGCACTTATAGGGTCAGCTGCCACCTCTTTGCTATTATTACGGTTACATTAATTTGGGGAAGCCAATTAGACAGTTGCATTCTTTACATTCAGTTGTGAAGTGTCCCAAAGTACCTTAGTGCCACAGGTCTCAAGGGCTTCAGTGAAGGCCACGCTGGCGTGTGGTTCAGTGGATCACGCAATAGACGTACGCCAGGGCCGTGGGACAAGAGGATTTAAATAGGCTTGGGTTTCTTTAAGACAGGACAGTTGGGGGTAGGAGGGCAGAGGAAAGGGCAGAGGAAAAGACAGAGCAGGAGGGGACAGAATAATGGGCTCAGTCTCTCAGACCTGGTGAGGGTGCTGGGTGCAGGCTGGGCTCAGTCTCTGACACTGCACACTATAGTCTCTGGGATCACTATCCCGTTTCGGTGCGTAGCATTCTTAGTCTATACTCGTCAGATCGGGAGTTTACTTCGGACCTTTCTGGTGGGGCCGATCCGATTATGCTCCGGAGCTAATACTCCTAGCACTCACATTACTTACACTTACTCTTCCCAAATGAGAACAATCTTGGGCCATTACTATGGGCATTAACTAGATATGGCATGTTCCATAACTGAAATCAATACTGTAAATGGTGACAGGACATCCGTAATACACACAAACCTATATATAGGACTCGCAGTGAGGCTTCAGTCTGAATGCTGAGGAACCGGCTTCTAGAACATAGGGAGGATCTACTGTATATATACCCTTCTATCTCCCTATAGTAACAGAACTGGTCAGAATACATACACAAGAGGGGCTATCCATTCTGCACAGTCATCCTGCTTCACAAGATGGGGAGGGGAGTAACCCAAGTGATCCCATCCAGTTAACTTATTAAGGTCGTTAACCCCTTATACTAACTAGTAGTCCCCAAAGAGGGAGGGAGGAGGGCTACACCGGTTAAGTGATGAGTAGATGAGCACTTACCTAGAATAATTGGATACACATAGATGTGATTAGGAAAAGAAAAGGTTCCCTCATGTATACCACCATTAGATATACAGGTAGGGATACGTTTGCACAGAGATTGCTAAATAGTAAGAAAGTAACAGGAGGATTAATAATGAGGAGTAATAATGAGTGTGGGAACATGGGATATAAATAAAAAAGCAAATTCAATCTAAAATAATATTTCTTTTAACACACAGCAGACTGGGCACACAGGGCACACAGGGCAGGCTGGGCACACAGAGCAGGCTGGGCACACAGGACAGGCTGGGCACACAGAGCAGGCTGGGCACACAGGGCAGACTGGGCAAACACGACAGGCTGGGCACGCAGGGCAGATGGGCACACAGGGCAGGCTGGGCACGCAGGGCAGATGGGCACACAGAGCAGGCTGGGCACGCAGAGCAGGCTGGGCACGCAGGGCAGGCTGGGCACACAGAGCAGGCTGGGCACACAGGACAGGCTGGGCAGGCTGGGCACACAGAGCAGGCTGGGCACACAGAGCAGGCTGGGCACGCAGAGCAGGCTGGGCACGCAGAGCAGGCTGGGCACGCAGGGCATGCTGGGCACACAGAGCAGGCTGGGCACACAGAGCAGGCTGGGCACACAGAGCAGGCTGGGCACACAGAGCAGGCTGGGCACACAGGGCAGGCTGGGCACACAGAGCAGGCTGGGCACACAGGGCAGGCTGGGC
>WSYH01002564.1:24957-84119 GCA_036426205.1 Ascaphus truei
CCCTGCAGCCTCTGTGCGTGTCTCCCTGCAGCCTCTGTGCGTGTCTCTTTGCAGCCTCTGTGTGTCTCCCTGCAGCCTCTGTGTGTCTCCCTGCTGCCTCTGTGTGTGTCTCCCTGCAGCCTCTGCGTGTCTCCCTGCAGCCTCTGCGTGTCTCCCTGCAGCCTCTGCGTGTCTCCCTGCAGCCTCTGCGTGTCCCTGCAGCCTCTGTGTGTCTCCCTGCAGCTGAGAGCTGTTCCAGGTTAGCAGTGCTGGTTTCAGGTACCTGTGTAACCTGTGTTTCTCTCAGGGAGTTAACCCTTTCTGGCTCACAGTTTAGCTGCATTGCCTCTTCAGAGTTTATAGCAATGGTCTCTGAGTGAGAAGAAAGTTTCCCAGGGTCTCTTTCCATTGTTTCTGCCTCCGCTGCTGTCTGCAATGTACCTGTGTTTGCCTCCTGACTGACTCCTGCTGCAATCCCCTCATGTAGGAGGCTATCAGCCTCAGTTTCCATGTGCTGAGGACTCTCAGCCTCTCTTCCCTTGGCACATTCAGCCTCTGCATTGGGTTTGGGCACTTTGCTATAAGGCTTGTTTGTCTGCCTGCAATCTCTTGCCGCCGCCTCCTCTTTTCCAGCTCAGCCTCTCTTTTCTCAGTTATAACATTACTTTGCTGCTGGGATTTACTGCTCTGGGTTTGTACGTTATTTTCCCCGGACAGAACCAGCACCTCCCCCGTTCCCTGTGTCTCTTCCTCCATTCCTTCCTGCTCAGCAATCTCTTTCTCTCTCGGATTTTCTCTCTGAATTCTCCTCAATTCTCTTTCCGTTTGCAAAAGATCCTCAGTGTCAGTAACATCCAGGCCACAGCCCCTGGGGTTCCCAGGTTCCCCTGCCCCAGCACCACCACCCCCTGCTGGGCCTGAGGCCACGCTGAGCCCCTAGTGGGAGCTCAAACAGACACAACCTCTCTCTGCAAGGGTGGCCTCCTGACTGCAGAGTATCAGGGACAGGGTGACACAGTCCTGGGGTTATATGTAATGTAGGGTGACTTCCTGACTGCAGAGTATCAGGGACAGGGTAAGACAGTCCTGGGGTTATATGTAATGTAGGGGACCTGACTGCAGAGTATCAGGGACACAGGGTAAGACAGTCCTGGGGTTATATGTAATGTAGGGGACCTGACTGCCGAGTATCAGGGACAGGATCACACAGTCCTGGGGTTATATGTAATGTAGGGTGACCTGACTGCCGAGTATCAGGGACAGGCTCACACAGTCCTGGGGTTATATGTAATGTAGGGTGACCTGACTGCCGAGTATCAGGGACAGGCTCACACAGTCCTGGGGTTATATGTAATGTAGGGTGACCTGACTGCCGAGTATCAGGGACAGGCTCACACAGTCCTGGGGTTATATGTAATGTAGGGTGACCTGACTGCAGAGTATCAGGGACAGGGTGACACAGTCCTGGGGTTATATGTAATGTAGGGGACCTGACTGCCGAGTATCAGGGACAGGGTGACACAGTCCTGGGGTTATATGTAATGTAGGGTGACCTGACTGCAGAGTATCAGGGACAGGATCACACAGTCCTGGGGTTATATGTAATGTAGGGTGACCTGACTGCTAGAACACGCAGATGCGGCATCGGAGTACCACGCAGAGGCTGCATGGGAGACACACGCAGAGGCTGCAGGGAGACACACGCAGAGGCTGCAGTTAGAGACACCCCAGAGGCTGCAGGGGAACACACGATAGTTCTGCAGGGAGACACACCGGGGTCAGAGGGCTGCATGGAACACTGATGAGAAACCAAGAGCTGCAAGGGTACAGCATCAGAGGCTGCAGGGAAGACAACGAGTCTCAGGAGACACGCACAGAAACTGTGCATGGACAGAAACATGCGCAGGACACGAGGCTGCAGGGAGACACAACCACAGAGGCTGCTGGAGAGCACCGCACATGAGGCTGCGGGAAACAACGCACAGAGGCTGCATGACAGCACAGAGCTCAGGAGACTCAACGGCTGCAGGGAGACCAGCACATAGGCTGGTAGACACTCCGAGCGAGAGCCACACAGAGGCTGCAGGAGACCACAGCTGAGATAGCGCAAGTGCATGGAGAGCGCAGCTGAGGCACAGAGGCTGCGAACGCGAGTAGGAGACCACACAGAGCTCACACAGATGCAGATGCAGGTGCTGCAGTAAACGCAGAGCTGCTGAGACGACGCATAGGCTGAGGGAGAACGCATGCTCATGTGGAGTAGGGCCAGAGGTGCAGGGAGACAACGCACGAGCTGCATGGAGACACACACAGAGGCTGCAGGAGACACCAAGGCTGCAGGGAGACACCACTAGGCTCAGGGAGACAACCGCAGCCAGGCCTGCAGGGAGCACACGCCAGGCTGCAGGGAGACACGCAGAGGCTGCAGGAGGCACCCACTTAGGCTGCAGGGAGACACGCACAGATTGGCTGCAGGGACCACGCACAGAGGCTGCAGGAGACAACCACGAGGCTGCAGGGAACACCAGAGGCTCAGGGAGACACCACAGAGGCTGCAGGGAACAACGCAGCTGGGAGACACCACAGAGGCTGCAGAGACGCACAAGGCTGCAGGGAGACAACGCACAGAGCGCGATGCAAACGCACAGAGGCTGCGGAACGACAGAGGTGCAGGAGACACACAAGAGGCTGCAGGAGACACAGAGGCTGCAGGAGACACACAGAGCTGCAGGGATGCACACATAGGGCTGAGGGAGATGCACGAGGCTGCAGGGAATCAGATTGCCAGAGTGAGGAAAATCAGCTCTACCATGTGCCTGCAATCAGCACCGATACCCTGGATCAGGTTCAGCTGCTGGGGCTCAGACTGCCAGGAGGAAATACAGAACCACAAAACCCAGTGATTCACAGCAAAACGCATGGAAATCACTGAAAGTTTTGAGATTCTTTCCCACTATTCCCACAATAAACCCTTAAGAAGAAGGAATGTGGTGAGACTGACATTTCTGGACCAAAAGAAAGATCCAGGTTTGGATTATGATGTGGGGAAACACTTATAATCTTTGCGCCAAGCAATGTTTACGCCTCTGCATGGCCCTTATTCCCATTAACGAATATCAGTTTTAAAACCTCCACCCACCTTAGAACTTTCGTGAGAGATACAAAAGCGTGAGTAGCAGCTCTGAGTGGAATTTTTTGAGGCCCACGCGTTTCTAAGCCGGAGACGGTGATGTTGAATATCATCTGTGACCGCGAATCTATCCTGGCTGACATTGAGTTCTGTGCGAAGGCGCCGAGTGTGACTCCTCAAGGACCAAGGAAACTCTACAATGGTGAATACTGAATGGAGGATCTCAGTTTGAGGTGAAACTGGTGTGTGCGCACACACTGTGACACACTTACCAAACTTCCTATACTTGGAAATAAAGCAGCCAAAAGATCCACTGTCTGGGCTGCCCTTTGAGAAAAGTCTCAGTTTGTGACGAAACGCGTCAGGGGATCTCATTACTGTCACTACGTCAGTAAGCATGCGCATGATGGAGGCCGCATCGAGCGTGGCGGATAATACGGCGGCCAGCTACCACACAGACGAACCTGGGACTCCAAACAGACTGTTTTTAATCGTTTGGTTTTCTCTGATCCCTGCATCAGGCCCCCCCACTCCCTACAGCCCCAGGTACATCGGATGGTGGGGAATACAGAAACGCAGTACCAGATTGGTGGTGTATTAATCACCAAATGTCTAATTTTAATTACCCTTGTGAGTGATTCCTCCCCCTCCTTCCCTTTATTCACTATTAATGTACTTTTTTATTTTACGCTATGGGGCGTGCTGCTCTCTTCTTTTTCTCTCCTCTAGGTTTCCAATTGGATTGGTTTCATCCATTTGCAGACCCTCATAGCACATCATTTGTCTCAGTATCCATGGACAATTCAAAAAGGACTGGTCCTATAACTTTCCTTTTATTTTAACACTGATTGCACATCCAGCACTTTAATACAATTATTGTTGACTTTATATTTTGTGTATAATATATATCGATATATATATATGTATATTGTGTACAATTTGCACTAGCCTAAGGTATACGTCCTTACCATTAAATAATTTTTAATTCACGATTGGGTTTTGATTATTTCAATATCACTTTGGGCGCTACTTTATTTGTTCTATACATCTATACATACATACAACGCATACATAGACACTACTGTACACTCATCCATACACGTCAAGTGTGTAAAGGATGAATCCTATTAAAGTGTATGGGGTCAGCTGATGTGAGGAAAGGGGATCCTATTAAAGTTGTATGGGCACTGAGTGTGAGTAATGAGGATCCTATTAAAGTTTGGGGCGCTGATGTGAGTAGAGGGGATCCTATTACAAGTGTACGTGGGCAATGCTGATGTTAAGTATAGGTGATCCTATTAAAGTGTACGGGGAGTCATCGTGAGTAAGAGGGTATCCATATAATTGTATGGGGGCAGCTGATTGTGAGATAAGAGGGGATCCTAGTAAGTTACGGGGGCAAGCTGATGTAGTAAGAGGGATCATTAAAGTGTATGGGGGCAGCTGATTGAGTACAAGGGATCCTATTAAGTTTATGGTCAGCGATTGAGTAAGAGGGATCCTATTAAAAGGTTATGGGGCAGCTAGATGTGTAAGAGGGTATCCTATTGACAGTGTATGGGGGCACTGTAGTGTAGTAAGAGGGATCTCCTATTAAAGTTAACGGGGGCCTCTGATGTGGAGTAAGAGGGGAATCCTATTAAGATTGTATGGGGCAGCTGATGTGAGTAGAGGGATCCTAGTACAGGTGTATGGGGGCCAGCTGATGTGAGTAAGAAGACGGGATCCTATAAAGTGTACGGGGGGCACGTATTGAGTAAGAGGGATCGCTATTAACGTGTATGTGGCAAGCTGATGTGAGGTAAGAGGGATCCTATTACAGTGTACGGGGGCATGCTGATGTGAGTAAGATGGGATCCTATTAAAGTTACGGGTGGCACTATGTGATTAACGAGGGGATCCTATTAATTAAAAGTGTAATCGGGGGCAGCTGATGTGAGTAAGAGGGGATCCTATTAAGTGACGGGGCAGCTGATTGATTAAGGGGATCCCTATTAAAGTGTACGGGGGCAGCTGATTTGATAAGAGGGGATCCTATTAAGTGTACGGGGGCAGCTGATGTGAGTAGAGGGATCCTATTAAGTGTACGGGGGCATCTTATGTTAGTAAGAGGGATCCGATTAAAGTGTATGGGGGCAGCTGATGTGAGTAAGAGGGTATCCTATTAAAGGTGTACGGGGGCAAGTCTGATGTGAGTAAGAGGGGATCCATTAAGTGTATCGGGTGCAGCTTGTGAGGTAAAGAGGTATCCTATTAAAGTGTATGGGGGCATGCTGATGTGTAGTAAAGAGGGTGATCCTATTAAAGTTGTATGGGGGGCAAGCTACTGATGAGAAGAGTGAATCCTATTAAAGTGTCGGGGCAGCTGATTTTGGACAATAAGAGGGATCCTATAAAGTGTAACGGGGGCGCTGATTTATTAGAGGGGATCCTATTAATGTAACTGGGGGCTCGCTTGCTGTGAGTAAGAGGGGCATCCTTAAATTGGGGGCAGGTGCTGATGTGAGTAAGAGGGGAGTCCCCTTATTAGACTGGTACGAGGGGGCAGCTTCTTGAGTAGACCGGGATCCTATTAAAGTGTACGGGACAGCTGATGTGCGAGTCAGGGATCCTATTAAGTGTACGGGGGCAAGCTTATGTGAGTAGAGGGATCCTATAAGTGTACGGGGCAGTGATGTGAGTAAGGGGGGATCCTATTTAAGTTTGATCGGGGGCAGCCTGATGTGAGTAAGGGGGATCCTATTAAAGTGTAGGGGGGCAGCTGATTTGAGTAAGAGGGGATCCTATTAACAGTTAACGGGGAGTGCGAGAGAGGACCTAAGGACGTGGCAGCTGAGTGAGTAGAGGGATCTATTAAGTGTACGGGGGCACTTGTTGTTAGTAAGAGGGGACCATAAATGTACGCAACGAGGATAAGAGTCTATAAGTGGACTGGGGGCAGCTGATTGAGTAAGAGGGGCATCCTATTAAAGTGTACGGGGGCACTGATGTGGTAAAGAGGGGATCCTATTAAGTGTATACGCGGGGGCAGCTGATGTTAGTAGCATGTAAAGTCGTGAGTTGGCGAGGGGATCCTTAAGTGTACGTGGGCACGCTTTTGATGTGGAGTAAGATGGGATCCTATTAGTTTAAGTGAGTCATGTGAAAGGGCACTATACACGCTGTTATTGGGTCGCCGCTGATGTGGAGTGATCCTATTAAAGTTGTATTGGGTGCAGCTGCTGTGATAATAGGTGATCCTATTAAGTGTATGGGGGCACTGATGTGGTAAGAGGGATCCTATTAAGTGGTATGGGGCGCTCTATTGTGAAAGAGGGATAACCTATAAAGTGTAGGGGCAGCTGATTGTTAGTAAGAGGGTAATCCTATTACTAGTGTTACGGGGGCAGACTTTGTATTAAGATGGATCTCTATTAAAGTGTTGTGGGCAGCTCGAGTGATGTTAGTGAGGGGATCCTATTAAGTGATGGGGGAAGCTGATGTTGATTAAGAGGGGATCCTATTAAGTGTACGGGGCACTGATGTGAGTAAGAGGGTAACCTATTAATATGTACGGGGCATGCTGATGTGAGTAAGGGGATCCATTAAAGTGTACGGGTGCTGCTGAGTGAGTATAAGAGGGGGACCTTTAAATGTGTACGGGGCAGGGAGTTTTGGAGTAAAAGTGGATCCTTAAATGGTAGGGGCAGCTGAGTTGGAGTAAAGGGGATCTATTAAAGTGTACGGGGGCAGCTGATGTGAGTAAGAGGGACTCTATTAAAGTGTATCGGGGGCAGCTGAATGTTGAGTATATGGGGATCCTATTAAAATTAGCGGGGGCATGCTGATGTGAGTAAGAGGGATCGGCTAATTAACAAGTGTACCGGGGGCCATGAGCTGCTGTGAAGTAAGAGGGGATCCTATTAAGTTATGGGGCGCATGCTGATTGTGAGTAAGAGGGGATCCTATTAGAGTGTATGGGGACGCAGCGAAGTTGAGTAAGAAGGGGATTCCTATAAAGTGTATGGGGGCACTACTTGGAGTAAAGGGGATCCTATTAACAGTACGGGTGGCAGCTGATGTGAGTAAGAGGGAGATCCTATTAAGTGTACGCGTGGCAGCTGATGTGAGTCAGAGGGGATTCCAATTAAGTGTATGGGGCAGCTGATGTGAGTAAGAGGGGACGTCGCTATTAAATGTACACGGGGCAGCTGCTGTGAGTAGTAGGGGATCCATTAAAGTGTACGGGGCCACTGCTTGTGGTAAGAGGGATCCTATTAAGTGTATGCGGGGGTAGAGCAGCTGAAATAAATATTATAAGAGGGGATCATAATTAAAAGTTTATAGTGAGGCAGTGATATGAAAGAGGGCTAAATAAAACCGTGAATGCGGGGAAGACTTAAGCGTGAGGAAAGATACTGATAAGTGTATGGCAGGCTGTCGTGAAAAGGAGAGGTCTAAGAGATGAGGCGGGCACGATGAGTAAGGGACCTATAAATGTATGGGAAGCTGTGTCGATAAGAGGGTTATTAAGTTAAGGCAGCTGAGTGTAAGAGCGATTATATGTATCGGCAGCTGGTAAGGGGTCTCTATTGTGAGGGGGCACTGCTGTGAAAGAGGGATCTATAAAGTCACGGCACTGGTGACAAGGCAGGGACCGGTATTCCGAAATTAACAAGGTGGATGGAAGAGAAACATCGTGATGTTCGTGAGCAGGGAAAGTCCTAAGCAGTTTATAGCGGGCCAGCTGAAATACAATGTGAGTAGAGGGATCCTATTAAAGTGTACGGGGCCTGATGTGATTAAGAGGGGGATCCTATAAAGCAGTGTTCGCGGGGCAGCTGATTGAGTAAAGAGAGGATCCTACTTAAGTGTATCGGGGCAGCAGCTGATTGAGTAAGAGGGATCCTATTAAAGTGTAGCGGGGGCAGCTATGTAGGCTCTTGTTACGGCTGTGGAGTAGAGGGGATCCCTATTAAAGTTAAACAGGGGCAAGCTTATGTGAGTTAAGAGGTGAGCCTTTCAAAGTGTAGGGTGCGATGCTCGTTGTGTAGTCTAAGTCGTGCGCTGCTGAGTAAGAGGTCCTATTAAAGTGTACGGGGCAGCTGATGTGAGTAAGAGGGGATCCTATAAAAGTTTACGGGGGCGTGATAATGGTCCTATAGTGATGGCAGTCTAGTAGTAAAGGAGGATCCTATAACGTGTAGCGGGGAGCTGGGAAAGTGACCATTAGCTGTGCACTGTGTAGTAAGAGAGAGAAGGGGATCCTATTAAAGTGTGCGGGCAGCCTGCTGTAGATATAGAGGGGATCCTATTAAATTTTATGGGGGCAGCTTATGATGTGAGTAAGAGGGGATTCCATTCAAGTGTACGGGGGCAGCTGAATGTGAGTAAGGTGGGATCCTATTAAGTGTACGGGGCACTGATGTAGTAAGAGGGGATCCTATTAAATGTATGGGGGGCAAGCTGATGTGAGTAAGAGGGATCCTATTAAGTAGTAACGGGGGCAGCTGATGTGATTACAGAGGGGATCCTATTCAAAGGGTACGGGGGGCAGCTGATGTGGAGTAGAGAGGGACCTAGTTAAGTGTAAACGGGGGCAGCTGATGAGTAAGAGGGATCCTATTTACAGCTGTAGGGGGCACTGTGTGAGCTAGAGGGGATCCTATTAAAGTGTAGGTCGCAGCTGCTGTGAGTAAGAGGGGATCCTATTAAAGTGTAGCGGGGATCGATGTGAGAGAGGGGATCTCCTATTAAAGTGTACGTGGCAGCTGCGGTTGAGTAAGAGGGGATCCTATTAAAAGTGTACTGTGGCACTGAATGTGAGTAAGAGGGGATTCCTATTAAAGTGTACGGGGGCAAGCTGATGTGAGTCAAGAGGGGATCCTATTAAAGTGTACGGGGGCAGCTGCATGTGAGTAGACGGGTATAAGTGATCTGCTCCCATTTAGATGATCTGAGTGTACAGGTGGCAGCTGCTGTGAGTAGAGGGTGCATCCTATTAATGTACGGGTGCAGCTGTGTGAGTAAGAGGGAGATCCTATTAAGTGTACGGGGCACTGATGATCGTAAGAGGGGTATCCTTTAAAGTGTATGTGGGGCAGCTGATGTGAGTAAGAGGGGCATCCTATTAAAGTGTAACGGGGGCAGCTGATGTGAGTAAGAGGGGATCCTAAAAAATATAAAGTGTACGTGGGCAGCTGCATGTGAGTAAGAGTGGATCCTAATTAAATGTACGTGGGCAGGCTGATGTGAATACAGGGGACTCCTATTACAGTGTATGGGGGCATCCTGATGTGAGAAGAGGGATCCTATTAAAGTGTAGCGGGGGCAGGCTGTGTGGTAAGAGGGTTCCTATTAAAGTGTACGGGGGCAGGCTGATGTAGTAAGAGGGGATCCATTTTAAAGTGTAGGGGTCAGCTTGATGTGTGTAAGAGGGGATCCTATTTAAAGTTGTACGGGAGGCAGCTGATGGGTAAAGGGGATCCTATTAAATTGTACTGGGGCAGCTGATAGGAGTAAGAGGGGATCCTTAAATGTCACTGGGTCAGCGGACTGTGATTAAGAGGGGATCGCTATATAAAGTGTATGGGGGGCAGCTGATGTGAGTAAGAGGTGATCCTATTAAAGTGCTACTGGGGGCAAGCTGATGTGGTACGAGGGGATCCTATTAAAGTGTATGGGGGCAGCTCTTGATGTTAGTCATAGAGGGATCCTATTAAGTGTACGGGGGCAGCTATAGTGATGTAAGAGGGGTCCTATTACAGTGTACGGGGGCAGTGCGATGAGTAAGAGGGGATCCTATTAGAAAGTGTACGGGGGCACTATGTTTGAGTAAGAGGGGATCCCTATTAAAGTTGTACGGGGCACTGATGTTGTAGAGGTGGATCCGATTAAAGTGTCATGAGCAGACTGATGTGAGTAGAGGGGGATCCTATTAAAGTGTACGGGGTGGCAGCTTGAATGTGCGTAAGAGGGGAATCCTATTCCATGTATGGGGGCACTGAGTGAGTAAGAGGGGATCCTATTCAAGTGTACGGGGGCAGCTGATGTGGTAAGATGGATCTTAAAGTGTACTGGGCAGCTGATGAAGTAAAGGGGATCCTACTAACGTGTATTGGGGGCATCTGGAGGTGTGTAAGAGGGGAAATCCTATTAAGGTGTACGGGGGGCAGCTGGATGTGGTAAGAGGGGATCCTCTTAAAGTTGTAATGGGGGCCGCTGATGTGAGTAAAGGGATCCTATTAAAGTGTATCGGGGGCAGCTGCTGTGAGTAGAGGGGATCCTATTAAAGTGTATTGGGGCAGCTGATGTGATAAGAGGGTATCCTATTAAAGTGTATATGGGGCCGCTGATGTGCAGTAAGATGGGGAAGCCTATTAAAGTGTATGTGGGCAGCTGTTGGAGTGAGGGGATCCTATTAAAGTGTACGTGGGCAGCTGTGTGAGTAAGAGTGGATCCTATTAAAAGTGTCGGGGGCGCTGTATGTGATTAAGAGGGGGATCCTATTAAAGTGTACGTGGGCATCTGATGTGGAGTAAGAGGGATCCTATTAAATGTACAACGGGGGCAGCTGATGTGAGTAAGGGATCCTATTAAATTGTATGGGGCAGCTGATGTGAGTAAGAGGGGATCCTGCAGAAATGTGGAGCTGAGCTGTAGTGAGCCGTGTTCTGAGCGGCAGACTCGCTGAGTCTGTCTCGCAGTTACTGATATAGGGAGAGGCCGGGGCGGTTACTGTAACAGACAGTTGCTAGAAATAGAGGATTTGATGCTAGTATCTGATCTTCCAAATCCCCTTAATCCCGAGGTCAGAACCTCGAGGACGGAAACAGCTTCATTGCTGCATTTGACATCTCCATTAAAGCTGCAGTCTCGCTGAGCCAGGAAATCACTGCTGTCTCAGGGTAGTACTGGGTATGAATAACGAACAGGGTAGTACTGGGTAACTATAGGGAACGGGTTAGTACTTGGTAAATGATACTGAACAGGGTAGTACTGGGGTAACGATAGGGAACATGGTGACTGGGGTAATGATCGGGAACAGGGTAGTACAGGGGTCCCCGATGTGGACACAGTAGTACTGTGGGAATTATAACTGAACAGGGTAGTACTGGGGTAATGATAACGGAACAGGTATAACTGGGGTACGATAGGGACCAGGGTAGTACTGGGGTAATTATACTACGGACAGGTTCTTACTGGGTAATCTTAGGGAAATGAGTACGGGGTAAACGATAGACACAGTAGTACTGGGGGAAGTAGGGAACATGTAGTACTGGTGTAATGATGGGGTAATCCCACAGGTAAGTCCTGGGGTAATAGGAACAAGGTAGTACTGGGGTACCAGGGAGTACTGGGGTAACGATAGGAAATGGGGTAGTACTGGGGTAACGAAGGCATGTGTACTGGGTAACTCTGGGCGTACCACCAGGTGTAAGACTGGGGTAAGATTGGCGTACCAAACTGGTATTACGGTGTAACGATAGGAAAGGTGTAGTATCCGGGGTAACGTAGGTAAAACGGGGTAGTACGGTGGGTACGATGGCACCGGGTAGTACTGGGGTACCGATAGGAAACGGGGGTAGTACTGGGGTACCGTAGAAACGGTCGTACTGAGGGTAACGATAGACAACCGTGGTGTACTGGGGGAACGATAGAATCAGTGTAAGTACTGGGGTAACGCTAGGGACAGGTATACTTGGGTAACAATGGTAGTTAAAAATGGGTTACTATAGAGAAACACGGTATACTGGGTTACGGTTTACTGGGGTAACGATAGGAAAACGTAGTACTAGGGTACGATAGGAATCAGGGTCGTACTGGGGTAAAGTTCGGCCCCAACGGTAGTACTAGTAATGATTGGGTTCATATTAGATAAAGGGTTAATATCCCCCACTCTGGCATAAAAATAAGGGGTAATATCCCCCCACTTCTGCATATAAAGGGTAATATCACCCACTTCTCTGCATAATAAAGGGTTTAATATCACCCACTCTCTGCATATACAGGGTTGATCCCCCCTCTGCATATACAAGGGTTAAATCTCACCACTTGCTGCATGAAAAGGGTTATACCCCGCCCAATCTGCATATAAAGAGTTAAGATCCCCCACTCTCTGCATATAAAGGGAAGTATGAGAAAGTTTTTTCTTATTTAAATGAAATCGAAAGCTTAAAATGCAAACATGAGAACTCGCATAAAAACACTAAATTACTATGTTTTGAAGCCAACAAATTCGATGGATACAGTCTACAGTCTGCAGGTGGAAGAATTGAATTCACTCACTTGGGATGCTTTAACATAATTCAAATTCTCATGCAGAGCACCACTTACACCGATACAATGCAGAGAGAAGAGCAGAGCAGTGACAACAGAAGGGAATCACCGCCCGACAGAGCTTACACTCTAAACAGTGTTCTGGAGCCAGAAAGGGTTCAAGAGCCATATGGTATAATCAACTGTTATCCGCAAACGTTGCATACTAGCTATTCTGACAGCTTATAAGGATATCCGTGAATAAATAACCCAACATTATTACATCACCCTGAGGGCGTTTAATATCTTATATTATGACTAGAAGGAAGCTGCGGAAAATATTACATATCAATACGGACTTTGCCACGTCACACCAGGACAACGACAGAGAATATAGACGATATATTTTAGATACTAATGTAGCAGACATTATTGCAGGAAGAAACACATTATGCACTTCTTATCTGATTTGCATCAACAACACACACATCCCCACACACACACACAATTTTGATTGTGCCACCACTGTACAAGGGGCGACCACCCATGAAACATAGCGACACACACACAAACCACACACACACAACGTTGTAGGGGCTTATAAGTTACTTCCACTTCCTTCCTGGTCCGTTTCATTCTGATGCAAAAATAATACAACACCACAAAAAACCAGTGTAAAGCTACCATGCAACGGTAGGGAAAGGGTGGTCCTGCACAAACCGAACCAGGAGCAAGAAGGAATGTCATAAGAAAGTGCTTTTATGTTTTGTAACAAAGATTGCGCATCGTCCAACCATGTCGCTGGGGAAGCTTCACTTTTTCTGCCCACGAAGATGAGACTGGCATCATGGGAAAACTGGCAATGGAAAGATAATCACTTGTTGGATCCAATTGTCACCTACGAGGTCCCGCCGCATTGGACAGTCTCCGAGTGCCTCCAACTTGCTTCGTTTTTTTCTACATAGATGTGTGACATCAGTAAGGAGCTGATTCTAGATGTGTCCGATCGAGGCTGCTTACGGCCAAAAACACACAGAATCAGCCCACGTCCAAAGAATGAAATAAATGATTTTTAACTTGGTCGACAAGTCAATAAAGCGGCACATTCGCATGCAATAGATGGGACACGTCGTGCAGACCGCTTGAACATCACTGCTCGAGAAATACAGTGAGGCTGCTGCATTTTGTAAATGAAGATCGGACCGACACTGGTGCCGAAGCCAATAGATTTTCCTGTGCTCTTCCTGGTACACGGTTTCTTAAGTACTCTACATGACCTGCAAAATACAGCATTACAAGCCAGTACTCAGAGCTCCTGAAGCATCCCCAGGTATTGAACATCTGAAACACCATTTTATATTGACGTGATTAATTCACCAGATACTTTGATCACAAATAAAAGAACTGGCAAAATACGTTAAACATTGCGAGGTTATTACTACTTCGTAAGGCACAAAAACGTACAGAAGCGCTTGGACATCAGGACCAGGTCGCAGGGAACGCCACCCAAATTTTGCCACCCAGGGTGGTCTCCAGGTGCCAGATTTCTGACATTCTGGATAATGCACGGACTGGTTTGTACGACAAGATGCAAGTGCAAGTTTGTGATCTAGGGAAGGTCCAGGAGCGGAAAATGCTTCCAGTCTATGGACGCTGGGCGATATTGAACGTGTGGTACACCCCCTTTCCTAACGCAATACAATGCTGCCAAAAACACGGGCCAGGCCGTCTTCTCTGCGTATTAAACGCACAGGACATGGACAGTTCAAATGTCCGACCCAACATTTCCCAATAGTTCCAGAGATTGTAATATTATAAATCCCAGGCACACGCTGAACAGCGCAGCCAGAATCGTCTCTCTAGGCACTAGCGCGCCGGAAAGATATCCGTGGGCAACAATGGACTCAAGAAAAAAACTAAACCGCATTGTTGTGCTCCACTCATGACTGACTCTGGTTTTGACGGGCTCTAACATTAATCGCCAGCGCAAGGCATTTTTTTTCTTTTCCGGTTCTTCTGCCCGTAGTGTGTGGTTCGGGGGTGTAAGGGTGGTGTTGCATTATGCACCCTACTCATTTGAAGAGTTGGCTCGATGATAGGTGGGACCCAGGTGAGAGGATTGACAGCTGCAGCGTGGATTTGCGGCCACTCTATGTGCCGAGGTGGGTGAATGGCAATATAAATGCGGGTTAAATGTACCTCTATCTCTAGCTTGCTGAAGAGGCTAGTACAAATGGGTGCTTGACAAAAATGCAGCACACAAGGAATACTGTCAGTACCATCACCATTCTTGAGAGACACTGGGTTTGCGACATGGCCAATTGAAGCGGAGGAACGTCCAGTCTGAGTGTAAATCTCAAGCAATTTCATGAGAGCTACTGGTGCAAGTGCAGATAAGACCTACATGAGGTCTAGTGGCCTTAAAAACTTTGGAGGCTGCAGAATTAGAACAGATATATGGGTTATATGTGCAAATTACGATTTTATAATTTGTTCAAACACCGTTTTTGAAATCTTCCTGTCACTTTTGGTACAAAAAAAAAAACAAAAGATTTAGAATAAGTCAATTGAACATTTTAACTTCTGCATTAAGTTTGTTTGAAAGAAAAAACGTAATTATTGTTTAGTGGTTTTTAATCTTCTTTAGGGGGACTAGGCACAACGGTTTCAGGTAAAAGAGAAAGATTCTCCGTGCGAAGGAATTCTACGGAAGTAACCAATTGATGTGGTCTGGAGGACCCTCCTGACCGGCAGTCAACCATTCCCAATATGCCTGAAAGTGTTCATCCTCCCCGGCCTGCAAGCACCGGCCGGAATTTGGGTTACAAAAGGAACGGTGCGATGTGTACTGTCAGTCACTCTAATAGATACAAATCTGAGGGATGTAATCGGGCGCTATTTCAACAGTTTTCAGTAATAAAACCAAAAAATCCCCAATGTTTGATAATAAATATATATAAAATAGTGAATATATCAACACCTCCAAGTGAGACCAATATGATCTATGCAAAAAAAACTGAAAAGCAGCTCCAAAAACCCTGATCGGAGTTCTTTAAGTCTAATTTGCTTGTAGGGTATCAAAGTTAGGTGAGCGCTGAATAGTTCACAACGGGCCATGTAAAAGATAAAACCACAACATAGTGCAACCAACCCTGGAAATGATATAGTGTGGGGAGCTAGTAAAATTGCAAATCTCACTGGGTCGTAAATATATAAACGCATATCAGATACCCACTGTCCCCTCTGGAGTGAGCTTAAGCATCTTGAAGATCTTCAATTAAGAAGGGAGACCGGTGTCTCGTGATGTGCAGTTTAATAGTACGGATCACAGTTAGAGATTTGATTGACCTGCAGCTCCCCACCAATAATCTTTCAAGGAGTTGGTTGCACTATGTTGTGGTTTTATATCTTTCACGGTCCCGTTTGAACATTCAGCAGCTTTCACCAACTTGGATATCTACCTCTAATAGATGTTACGCTCTCATGGACCAGTGTTGCATGCGTCCCTACCCCACTGGGTGAGGGGATAGGGGGGGGGAGTCTAAAACCTGTTCTTTTTAAATCTATATAGCAACGGAGGGAAGAAGAAGAATCGACGTCGGCACCAGAGATGGTTTCCATTCATTTCAGTGTTCAGGGCTGAGAATAATGAAGATCCATCAAGGAATTGTGCATTGGACGGATGAGAAGCAAAGTCTGCCCCCGGATTCTAACCGAAAGAGTTCCGCCGCAGAGTAACGGCAGTCGATACGGTAAAATAAAAGTGTCTACGAGAAAGAATAAACAACTATTGCATATCGCGCTTCTCCCAATGGGACTCGCGCGTCACAATACAGTACAGCGCACGGGGCCGCAGCACAGGTCCCTGCCCCCGCAGAGCTTACAATATCTAGGATTGGTGCCTGAGGCACAGGGAGATTAAAGTGACTATCGCCCAAGGAGCTGACACGGAATGAACCAGGTTCACGATTTAATTACGTGCCCAAGGGAATCCTGACGGAGTAACGGAACGGTGCAGCCATAATAATCTGGGCTAAGGGCCGTTCACTACGACCTTATATCCAACATCTGTTTCAACAGCCTGCCGAGGTAGCCATCGCAAGTCCGTACAGCCACAACCTGCGTGGTGGTAACCGCACCCCACCAGGCACGTTTGCTGGTGTAAGAGAGAGGGAGAAAGAACGAAAATCGGTTTTTGAAAGCAAAACAAAAAATCGGCGACATCTCACAATGTGCGAGAAATGAAAAGGGCGAGGTGGGACGAACTTCTCGCAGGGAAGAAGAAATGACCACGGTGGAAACGATGGATTAACGTCTCACTATCTTTTGCATTCCCGTTCCACCCTTCCAGACGGTACGCTCTTTGGGGCAGGGACCCTCATTCCTTTTGTCTCAATGTGTGCTGATATATCTGAACTTCTTAGCAAAAACAATGTTGTTGCCCTCCCCCCCATATGTTGTAACCTGCGCCATATAAACGCCAACTGGATTGCAAGGGATAGGAAAAAAAACAAAAGGATAAGAGGGGAGGATGCAAACACCACACGCGCGCACACACACACGCGCGAACCAACAACACACAAACGCGCACACACACACCGCGCGCACACGGCACACACACACGGCACACCTTGTGTCCAGTACTCCCACGCTGAAGCCTAAGAAAGGAAGGAAAATGACAACCATTCCACCCCCCGCCTTTGGGTTAGAGACAAGACAAATCCGAGCAGGAGGAAATGAAGGACAATATATAGCCCCAAAGCATCCGTGTACTAAGTAGGGGACTGGATCCACAGTGTTGTGACGCCATGGACATGAAGAACATATGTATACACATGTGAGATTATAGCAAGTGTGAATAGGGATAAGACACCTCTATATACACATACATACGCACATACCCACATAACACCTGCTGATGGTTCTTGGTGGAAAGGGGTATACGATGAGGAGGGAGGAAGACCGGGTAGCGATCTAACGGGGTCTGTAACACCCACTAAAGCGAGCTGCACTTGGTGTTCATTCGCGAAAGCTGAAGACCATCGATATAGATAATAATACCCTGAGAGGGGAAAAGAAGGACCATGGCTTAGAAGGAGCCGGGAACACAAGGGTGCAGGAGTCAGAGTATCTAATGTGGCAATAATGTAGCCCCTTCGTCTGTGTAACTGTGTCACCCTGCGGGGAGCGGACAGACTATAGCTCCCTTCTGTCTGTGCACCCTGCGGGGGGAGGGAAGGTAGACTTCATAGCTTCCCTTATGTTATGTGTCACCATGCGGGGGGAGGGACAGACCATAGCTCCCTTCTGTAGTTTCACTGTGTAACGCATGCGGGGGGGGGAGGACAGACTCATAGCCTCCCTTCGGCTGTTTCACTGTGGCACCTGTAGGTGGGAGGGACAGAACTCAAGCCACTGAATGTAGTGTAACCATGCGGGGGGGGGGAAGACTCAAAGATCCAGACTTCTGTCCTGTGTCTCTGCGGGGGAGGGACAGATCATAGCTCCCTTCTGACTGTGGTGTCACCTGTGTCACCTGCGAGGGTGGATGGGAACAGACTCATAGCTCCCTATCGACTGTGTCACCCTTCGGGTGGAGGGACAGACTTCAATCTCCCTTCTGTCTGTCACCCTGCGGGGGAGGGTACAGGACTCTAGTCCCTTCTGTCTTATGTGTCACTCGTGGGAGGTGTAGGGTACATACTAATTGTTACCTTTTGTCTGTGGTTTCGTTTTTCACCCTTTAGGGGGGAGGACAGACTCAGAAGACTACCCTGCTTTATGGAGCCCTGACGGTGGATTTAAAGACTCATAGCTCCCTTCTTGTTCTGGTGGCCCGTGTCACCCTGCGGGGTAGGGACAGGGACCAGCAGCTTTTTGACTGTGTCACGTGTCACCTGCGGGGGAGGACAGACTCATAGCTCCCTTCTGATGTGTCACGTGTAACCCTGCGGGGGAGAAGGGACAGATTCATAAACCACATTCTGTCTGTGTCACTGAGTACCCTTTAGGGGGAATGGGACAGACTCATAGCTCCTTAGGTCGTGTCATGTGTCACCATGTGGGGGGAAGGGACAGGACTCATAGCTCCATTCTGTCGTGTAACTGTCAAACTGCGGGGGGAGGGACAGGTGACTCATAGGCTCCCTCGTGATGGGTCACCTGCTTGCGGGGAGGGACATGGACGATTTCATAGCACACTTCTGTCTGTGTGTCACCCTGCGGGGGGGAGGACAGACTATAGCTCCACTTCTGTCTGCACTCGTATCACACGTGTAGGGGGGAGTGACAGACTAATAGCTCCCTTCTGTCTGTGTCACCCATGCGGGGAGGAGAGGACAGGATCATAGGCCTTCTTCTTTATTCACGGTTCCACCCCTGCGTGGGGGAGGGACATACCATTAGCTCCGCATTGTCTGTGTCACTGTCACCCTGAGGGGGGTAGGGGGAGGACAGACTATAGATCCTTCTGTGCTGGTCACCTGTAGGGGGGAGGGACAGTACTAATTGCTCCCTTCTGTGTGTATGTCACTGTGGTCCACCCTGCGGGGGAGGGAACAGGCTCTTAACTCCCTTCTGTCTGTGTCACCATGCGGAGGGTGAGGGAAAGGCTCTTAGCTCCCTTGTATGTTCACTTTATCACCCGCGGGGCGACGAGGGACAGATTCATAGCTTGGTATGGTAGTCAAGTAGTCACCCTGCGGGGGGGAAGGGGACAGGCTCAAGAGCCTTCGTCTGGTCACTGTGTCACACCTGCGGGGGGAAGGGAAGGACTACACTAACTCCTGTCTGTGTCACTGTTTGTCACACTGCGGGGGGGGAGGGGACAGGGCTCTTTAGGCTCCTTCGTCTGTGTCACGTGTGCAACAGGCGGAGGGGGAGGGCAAGACTAACAGTACCTCCTGTCATGTCACTGTCACAGCGGGGGGAGGGACAGATCACAGCTCCTTCCTGTTCGCTGTGCACTGTGTGTCACTGTGTAACTGCTTACCTCTCTCCGGTTCCTCTCCCCAGCTGTTCTCTTATAGCCAAAGAAAGGGGTGTTCCGTCACCTGCAAAGATAGTGTAATGGCTTAAAGATTCAGTCCCATGTAGGACCAAATTGACAATGATAGTGACGTGTTAAATAGGGTACATTTTCGAACTTACGTTCTCCGTAGCCCACCAGCAGCACAGCATGGTCGATCATCCAGGGATTGCAAAGTATACGGAACGAGAGGGAAGAAATCCCTTCTGTAGAACTGAGTAAGACAGGAATTATTATTATATAAAGAACACCATGTGTCACCTGTCCCTGATACTCGGCAGTCAGGTCACCCTACATTACATATAACCCCTAGGACGTGTCACCCTGTCCATGATACTCGGAAGTCAGGCACCCTTCATTACATATCACCCCAGGACTGTGTCACCCTGGCCCTGATACTCGGCAGTCAGGTCACCATAAATTAATATAACCACAGGAACTGGTGTCTGTCCCTGATACCTCGGCAGTCAGGTCACCCTCATTACATATAACCCCAGGACTGTTTGTACCCTGTCCCGATACTCTGAGTAAGGTCACCCTACATTACATATATAACCCATGAACTGGGTCAACCGGTCCAGATACTCTGCCAGTCAGGTCCAACACTACATACAATAACCCCAGGACTGTGTCACCCTTCCTGATACTCGCAGTCGGGTCCCTACATTACATATAACCCCAGAGACGTGTCACCCTGTCCCTGATACTCGCAGTAAGGTCACCCTACATTACATATAACCACCAGGACGTGTGTCTACCTGTCCCTGATACTCTGCAGGTCAGGTCGACCTACCTTACAATAAACCCCGAGGAAGGTGAGTCACCCTGCATGATACTCTGCAGTCAGGTCACCTACATTAAATATAACCCCAGGGACTTGTGTCACCTGTCCTGATACTCGGCACAGTCAGGTCCCCTACTCCATATAACCCCATCGACTGTGCACCCTGTTCCCTGATACCTCGGAAGTCAGGTCCCCTACATACATATAACCCAAGGACTGCGGAGCCGGTACCGATACTCTGCAGTCAGGTCAACCTACATGAAAATAACCCCAGGACGAGGGATTCACTGCACCGAACTCTGCAAGTCACTTCACACCTAAATGACATACAAACCACAGGAAGCGAGGGTGATCCTGTCCCGATACTCGGCAGTAGGTCACCCCTACAGGACATATAAACCCAGGACTGTTGTGATCCCTGTCCCTGGATACTTTGCAGTAAGGTCACCCACATACATAACCCCCAGGAAATGTGTGATCCGTCCCGATAAGGCAGGCAGGTACACCCAACAATACATATAACCCGAAGGAACGTTTCACCCTGTCCCTGATACTCTTGCAGTCAGGTCCACCACATAATATAACCCCAGGGACTGTGTGAGCTGTCACCTGATACTCGGCAGTCATGTCACCCTATCATTAATATAAGCCCCAGGTATTTTTCACCCTTGTCACTGAATTACTCGGACAGTCGGTCACACGACATTACATATAACCCAGGACGTGTATACTGTCCCTGATACTCTGCAGTCAGGTCGACCTACATAATATACCCAGGGACTTTGTGGAGCGCATGTCCCGAGCTTCCTATGCAGTCAGGTCCCAACATGACATATAACCCAGGGACGTGTCACCCTTCCATGATACCGGCAGTCAGGTACACCATCCTAACTGACATATAACCCAGCACTGTGTGATCCTGTCCTGATACTCTGCAGAGTACTTACTAGATTTCACAATCCTAGCATTACTATATACTTCAGCCAGGAGCCCTGCTTTAGAGTAACCGACGGAGCGTCCCTGATATCTAGGCAGTCAAGAGGTCCACCTGAATATAGATATAGACCCAGCGACTGTGGCAGGCCCTGTCCCTATGACTCTGCGTCCAGTCATGGGTCACACTCTACATAGACATAGAAACCCGCACTGGTTGTGAGCCTGTCCCTTGATACTCTGCAGTCAGGGAGGTCCCCACATAATATAACCAGACTGTGTGAGCCTGTCCTGCTAATCGCAGTCAGAGGTCCCACTGAATTAATATAACCCAGCGACTGTGTGACTCTGTCCCTGATACTCTGCAGTCAGGGTCACCACTTATTAGATATAAACACCAGACTGTGTGAGTCTGTCCTGATATCTCGCGCGTCAGGTCACCCTACATTACAATAAACCCAGGGACTGTGGATCCGTCCTGATAATCGGCCGTTCAGGTCACCCTACCATACATATTAACCCCAGGACTGTGTCCACCCTGTACATGAGACTAGGAAGTCAGGTCCCCGACATACATATAACCCCAGGACTGTGTCACCCGTCCATGATATCAGCAGTCAGGTTCACCTACATTACATATACCCCAGGACGATGGAGCCGGTCCTGATACTCTGCAGTCAGGTCACCCACGGATACAATAACCCCAGGACTGGGGTCACACGTCCTGATACTCGGCAGTCAGGATCTCCCCTAATTACACGATTATAACACCGGACTGGGGTCACCCTGTCCCTGATAATCGAGCGAGTCAAGGTCACCCTACAATTACATACTAACCCGAGGGACTGTGGGAGCCTGTCCATGATACCGACGAGTAAGGCTCACCCTACACTACATAATACCACAGACTGTGTGAAGCCTGTCCCTGATACTCGGCAGTAGGTAGTCAGGTCATCATCCCTACATTACATAAAACCCCCGGACTGTGTCCACCCTGTCCCCTGATACTCTGACTCCCTGCAGCCTCTGCGTATCTCCCTGCTGCCTTTGTGTGTCTCCCTGCTGCCTCTGTGCGTGTCTCCCTGCAGCCTCTGTGTCTCCCTGCAGCTGAGAGTTGTTCCAGGTTAGCAGTGCTGGTTTCAGGTATCTGTGTATCTGTCAGGGAGTTAACCCTTTCTGGCTCACAGTTTAGCTGCATTGCCTCTTCAGAGTTTATAGCAATGGGCTCTGAGTGAGAAGAAAGTTTCCCAGGGTCTCTTTCCATTGTTTCTGCCTCCGCTGCTGTCTGCAATGTACCTGTGTTTGCCTCCTGACTGACTCCTGCTGCAATCCCCTCATGTGGGAGGCTGTCAGCCTCAGTTTCCATGTGCTGAGGACTCCCAGCCTCTCTTCCCTTGGCACATTCAGCCTCTGCATTGGGTTTGGGCACTTTGCTATAAGGCTTGTTTGTCTGCCTGCAATCTCTTGCCGCCGCCTCCTCTTTTCCAGCTCAGCCTCTCTTTTCTCAGTTATAACATTACTTTGCTGCTGGGATTTACTGCTCTGGGTTTGTACGTTACTTTCCCCGGACAGAACCAGCACCTCCCCTGTTCCCTGTGTCTCTTCCTCCGTTCCTTCCTGCTCAGCAATCTCTTTCTCTCTCGGATTTTCTCTCTGAATTCTCCTTAATTCTCTTTCCGTTTGCAAAAGATCCTCAGTGTCAGTAACATCCAGGCCACAGCCCCTGGGGTTCCCAGGTTCACCTGCCCCAGCACCAGCACCCCCTCCTGGGCCTGAGGCCACGCTGAGCCCCTAGTGGGAGCTCAAACAGACACAGCCTCTCTCTGCAAGGGTGGCCTCCTGACTGCAGAGTACAGGTAGTCCTCGTTATCCAACGTTTCACTTTGCAACGAATGGCAGATCCAACGATTTACAATGCAACACTAAGGGCAGTTTTTCGACACCGGAATGCGTTATCCAACGCTCACCGCCACTGATTAACATGGGACTCACTTTACAACGGTTTCAATATCCAACGCTACTTCCAGAACGGATTCCGGTGGATATCCGAGGACCGCCTGTATCAGGGTGTCACGAGTGCTCACCACAAACAGGACAGGACCACGAGGCTGAGGTGGGGATGTTGGTAACCACCTACCTGCAACCGAGCCACCACCCCCTCCTGGGCCTGAGGCCACGCTGCTCCCCTAGTGGGAGCTCAAACAGACACAGCCTCTCTCTGCAAGGGTGGCTTCCTGACTGCAGAGTATCAGGGACAGGTTCACACAGTCCTGGGGTTATATGTAATGTAGGGTGACCCACTGACTGCAGACAGTCCTGGGTATATATCTATTTATCAGGGAATGTACTTACAATACAATATTATAATGCTATCCTCTTCCTATCACGACATTTCTGCTGGTCTCACACACGTCCTATATCTGACTAAGACTGCAGCTTCTATTAATTGCTAAATCCGTTCTGCATTTATCACCATCACCGAGATGCCTGTGGATCTATGAAGATAGATGAAGAAACTAATTTCTGTAAAAAATTGAGTTAAACTCATAAAATCTGCACCTGTTCCCCCGTTTGATTAGATTACATCCATGTCAGCTAGAACAGGGCCTCACTGGGAAGGAGCGGTACCCCGCTGCAGCAAAGTTACCGGAGGCCAGGGGCTTGTTTAATGGGTTAACTCATGAGTGCCCTGTAGGAGCAAAGTGACCTAATCACACATGTTTAATGGGTTATAATGTGGCGTGTGTGTGTGTGTGTGTGTGTGTGTGTGTGTGTGCCAATGAGGAGGGGAGGCTTCGGGAGGAGGAGAGGCTTCGGGGAGCGGGGAGGAGTGTGGGGGGAAAGTAGCGTGAGTGCCTGTCTGTGTGTGTGTATGTGTGTGTCTGAGTGCGTGAGTGCCTGCATCTGTGTGTGTATGAGTGCCTGCCTGCCTGCGTGCGTGCGTGCGTGTGTGTGAGAGAGTGCCTGCGTGTGTGTGTATGTGTGTGTCTGAGTGCGTGAGTGCATGAGTGCCTGCCTCTGTCTGTGTGTGTGTGTGTCTGTGTGTGTGTGCTTGAGTGTGTGTGTATGAGTGCCAGCCCGAGCTGAGGGAGGGGGGGAGAGTAGCGGGTCCCTCCGCTCAAGCCACGCCCCCCCTCCCGCTCAAGCCTCCCACTTCCGCCCACCTCCCGCTCCGGCTCCCGCTCCCTACAGACCGCATATCGCGGTCTGTGTCTGTCAGCGCCCCGCCTGTCTGCAGTGCGGGAGCGCTGACGGAGGGAGCGGGGCCTTAGCCTTAGTTGCTGCTTCATCTTCTTTAAGCTTTTGTTATCTTCGTTAGTCTTCCTCACCATATCACAGTAACATTTTCTTACATCTAGAGTTATACGCTTGCGGATCATCCGACGCAGCTCTGCATATTCTTGTTCTTACGTTTTAGAATTGTTTCAGTTCTTGTCGTTTCCTCAGTAACTGATTAGTCTCACCTGATATTTTATTATCCTGTTTATTCTTAGCAATTAATCTGTTTTTCTGCGCTTCTTATGACAATCTTTATAATGGTTTGTTAACGTGTACCCACGCATGGCGAGCAAGCGGAATTGAGTTTTCAGCTCTAGTTCAAATTCTCTGTGGTTATTCTAGACGTTCTTGATTGTTTTTGTCTTCTTTTTAACCGCTTTCTTCTTTCCATCTTGACATTTAGGTGCCGTTTGCAGCTAACCAATCGGTGATCACTCATTGTATCAAAATGGTTAAGGACTGTGCAGTCTTTAATCACGTGTTTCTTGATCATTAGGATGTTGTCCATTTCATTCCTGATTCCATTGGTTCCATTCAATGTCCATTTTCTACTTGGATTCTCCTTGAATAATGAATTCATGATGTAGAAGTTTACACACTCCACAAATTCTACCAAGCTGTCTCTGTTCATTCCTGTCACCATAACCATACTTACCAACTACTGCTTTATCTTCTAATGGGCACCAATCTTGGCATTCACATCTTCCATAACAATCTCGAGGTGCCAATTTCCTTTATTGTTAAGTTGGTTCGTTTCATGGTAGAAGACTTCCACTTTGTTGTCCTTGTGAATTGATGTTGGGGCATACACTTGGATAACTTGAAGACTGTATCTCTTTGTCAACAGAATGACCAATCTGACTGCTCTTTCAGATGAGCTTTCCTATGATGAAACCTACTCCACTAATTCTTCCATTTTCTGTACCTCTGTAATATAATAAGTTTAGGCTTTTGAGCTCAATGAGTCCTTCATCTTTCCTTCTTGTTCGTCTTCCAGTTCTTGCAGTGCTGCTTCACTGGAGAGCGTCCGGCAGTTGTAGGTAGCCAGATTGAGGTTTGAATGATGGATCTCGTGTAACCCCCGGGGATTCTTAGAGCCCTTTGCCTTCGTGTCTTCTTCCTGAACGCGGTCAATCATGGGTTTCCAGTTACCATGGTAAGTATTAGGGTATATAAGAATAAGACATCTTCTAGCGGACATACACCGCTAGAACACTGACAAACAACACCGGGGCAGGAATGGTAAAACACTTTGGAGGCCCACCACATCAGCACAGGATTTACGACCATATCCCTGGGTTTCCAATTGGGTGAACTTCCTTCAACTGTGACTCTATTACAAAGTGCTCTAATATTTCATCCAGTGTCCACTTCATTGAACCCTGAAGACTTTGGAACGCTCCAGTGCATACCCAGGACAAGAGCTGGGAGCGCAGATGTTGCAGTTTATTCCCGCGTCTTTCAGCTGGACCCTGTGCGGTTACAGTATTACCAACACGCTTTAAAGAATTGAATGATTGTGAGTGTTTTTAATCCTGATATTGAATCATCAGCATTTTTATTATTGCACTGATCTGTACTTTGGAGCAGGCTTCATTTTCTTCTTTTTTCATGTGTGTGTGTGTGTGTGTGTGTGCGTGTATGCAATAGATATATATATAAATATATATATATATATATATATATATACTAGCTGAGAGCCCCGGCGTTGCCCGGGATGTTTGTGGTGTGGGGGTGGCATTTGGGTGGGGAGTGGTCCACGCGGCCCATGGCAGTGTGCGGTGGTACTGCTGCTGTGGCTGTACTGATGGTGATTGTATCCGTGTGCTGGTTTGGGAGGGTTTGTTGCTGATGTGGGGGTGCGGATGTGGGTGTGCCGATGGGGAAGGTGCCGATGTGTGGGTGCTGATGGTGTTGATGGGGGCTGGGAATGGTGGGGAGCCGAGAATGCCAGTGTGCTGGGGGGGGGGGGGGGGGGGGTACCGGTGTGCTGATGTGGTGGTGCTGGGGATAGTGTGTGTGTGTGTGTGTGTATATACACGTGTGTGTGTGTGTATACATGTGTGTATACATGTTTGTGTGTGTATACATGTTTGTGTGTATACATTGTATGTGTGTGTGTGTGTGTGTATAAGTGTCTGTGTGTGTGTGTATGTCTATGTTTGTGTGTGTGTACATTTGTGTGTGTGTACATCTGTGTGTGTATACATGTGTGTGTATACATGTGTGTGTATACATATGTATACACACACATGTATACACACAGCTGTGTGTATACATGTGTGTGTATACATGTGTGTGTATACATGTTTGTGTGTGTGTATACATGTGTGTGTATACACATGTGTGTGTATACACGTGTGTGTATACACATGTGTGTGTGTGTATACACATGTGTGTGTGTATACACATGTGTGTGTGTATACACATGTGTGTGTATACACATGTGTGTGTATACACATGTGTGTTGTGTGTGTGTGTGTGTGTGTGTGTGTGTGTATGTCCCTGTGTGTGTCCCTGTGTGTGTCCCTGTGTGTGTCCCTGTGTGTGTGTGTGTGTCCCTGTGTGTCCTTTGGGCCGTCACTCCGCCTCAGGCCAATGAGAGGTGTGCGGGGGCGGCCCAAGGGACCAATGAGATTTCCCCTAGGGACACCGGACATCCAGCAGGCAGGCAGGCAGGCTGGCATGCATGCAGGCAGGCAGGCAGGCATACAGTGCTTTCACTAATATAGTATAAGATATAATTCCCACCATTTTTTTGTACAGTTTTTTTCCAAGATTTTACAACTATTGGGACAGGGGTATTCGGTAATTACAAGTTTCAGGCAACTCCAAAAAGTATGGAGAGGTGTATGCTGGGTATTGCCCAAAGAAGTATGCAGAGATGCATGTTGGGTATTCCCAAAAGAAGTATGCAGAGATGCATGTTGGGTATTCCCAAAAGAAGTATGCAGAGATGCATGCTGGATATTCCCAAAAGAAATATGCAGAGATGCATGCTGGATATTCCCAAAAGAAATATGCAGAGATGCATGCTGGATATTCCCAAAAGAAATATGCAGAGATGCATGCTGGATATTGCCTGAAGAGACAGGAAAAATAATGAATGGGTTTGAAAGCAAACAAAAGTCTGTGACATCATCACAAGGGGGAAGAATTTAAAATGGCGGTGGGTCGGACATATCGCAGGAGGAAGTGACCATTGGACAAAGATGGTACTCGACTGGATTCTAAGAGAGATTAAAAAGACTGAGATAACAACCAAAAGTACGCTGGGAGGGTGAGATCCGCACACGTGTTAGAACATGGAGAGACTCAGTACCTGTGTGGCGCTCCGCTGACAGAAACATCTCGTCTAGGTGCACTACGTGAAAATAGGGCATACAAAACAGCATAGCAAAGGCACTCAGAGGTCTTAAAAAGATTGTAAGAGGTATCGAGTATGGTATACATGTTTTATCCTACACTATATATCTTTTGGTGATATTTCTAGCATAATGATCAGTTGTGTCATTCAACATTGACAATATTTGCAGTGTTCTACTTTTGTATGCCCTGTATATATGTGGAAACTCTCTAGTAAAAGCATGTTTCTATACCATACTCTACACCTTTTATTTTGGGATTGGAGTGCTGGGAACCCCACACCTGGTTTTGAGTTAATGAGTGTTGTACTGAGTTTTATTCAGGTCTTGTAGGCCTCCTCGTGTAGCAAACCTCATGACTCCGCTAAGGCACACATACCACCATCCACTGGGGTTCTACCACCCCTCCCCAGGGCAACTAACCACAACTTCCCACACCCAACCCCCTTCCCCAACCCCCTTCCCCAACCCCCTTCCCCAACCCCACCCCTCTAGAGTAATAGCCAATAACCCTATTAGCCAAATGCGGCAAATAGGGCTATTGGTCACTATAAAGACGCTACATACATAAATACAGAATAGAAAGTATAATTATTAACAATACAACTTATAAACATTCTTAAACAAAGCAAATGAAACATTAACCCATTGCGTGTCAGTGTGGTTACAAGACGCTCTCTCACAATGCTTTCCATCCGGGGGGAGCCTGGTTGGCAAAAATCGTAATGTCATTGGAAATGTACATTAGGGTATTAGAAGGTGAGTCTTCAATCAACAGAAGATTCAGGGCCTCGGGTCAGGGTGCAGGCCCATGGATGGGTCCCGATTACCAATAGGTCTACGAACCTGGATTTCTTTTTTGGGAACTTTTTTTTTCTTTTCCAGGCCATCTGGTCTTTGGATTGTTTTTTTTTATTTGACCTCTTACAGTAAAAAAGACGTGGCCAAGAAACTAGAAAAAGCCTGTATTGTAAAAAAGGAGCAGAAGGCTGTCACCCATACTGTCACCCATACTGTCACCCATACTGTCACCCATACTGTCACCCATACATACATACAGACAGGCAGGCAGATTGGGAAGCCAATTTAGAAGCACTCCAAGGAAGTGGCTGAAGCCGAGGCCAAGGCTGAGATCCTTGAAGCAGCCGCAGGACAAGATAGCGGGGAGAACCAGAGGAGTTGAGTGATGTTAGAAGATCCTTCCCAACGTACCAGAGACTATGAACGAAACCATACCAGCATGTATGCCAGCTTACCGTCTCCATCTGATGGTGAAGAAATAACTGATGCTGACACCATGCAGCTTTCACTTGACGTAGGCACTTATTCTCCAAATGGAAACCAGTCTAACGCATGCTAGGCCATGGATGCCAATTGCCACAACAGTGATCCACATGCTTGCACACATACAGATGCACTACACAAGGCTCGCAATCCAGGTTCACAAGTACAAAGAGACACACTACTTCATCTTCACGTGCAATCACTTCACATCCAGTAGACTCGAGATACGACTGCAAGGTCCCTTTTGGCATGGGTCATTGCACACCCCTCACACACCCCAAAGGCAACAGACCAACCTCACCCTGCTTCACTGTTCAGTGCTATTATGCTAGGTGGCAGGAAGAGCAAATTGCCCAAGCACAGCATTCCACATCCACCTCAACACTCGCCAAAGCATCAGGCATGACAGACGTCGCCAAGTACTTGGTTCACCATGAACTGTTCAAACCCGGATTCACCTAATTTGATGATCATCCTGAGAACTACAGAGCATGGAGGTCCACATTCAGGAACGCTATCAGAAATCTGAACATCACTGCAAGCGGGGAACTTGAGCTGTTAGACAAATGGTCGGGAAATGAGTCCTCAGAGTATGAGAAGAGCTTTAGGTCAGTACATGTGATTAATCTTGCTGTAGGCCTGAAACTAGTATGTGAAAGGCTAGAGGTGTCTTATTGCAGCCGACAGGTAAACGAGCTTGGGGATCTTCTACTGGTGATGGTGATGATGACTAATGTCTTCCATTTTGTCACTTTCCCTCGCTGGCTCCGATTTAAGACATTATCTGCCTTCCTGTTGGCGATGCGGACAAACAGTTTCTTTAAGTAAAACCTGCCCAACGCTTCTTGGGAGTGCTGAAAAGAGGACCTGTCTAGGCCCAAAAGCCTAACTACAACACAACAGCTAAGATGTCAAAAGATTTGGCCGAGTGCTTTTGCTTCACAGCCTACGTGTGTGCCTGAAACGGGTTGGTGCCTTATTATTAATCTTATTCCTATTTCCAATTAACCCCACGTACATTATATTACAGTTGTAAATCGCAGCAGCTGCATTAATAGCCATAGCTAGGCCTTAATAAGGCTAATGCAAGATGAATTATCGCATATGCCCCGAGAGATTAATATATTCTCTTTTAATTACACAAGTTGGATATGGCCTTTTAATTGCATCCTCTGCTCCCTTGATCAATGAAGAGATGGAGCAAACTTAAAAGACCCAAATCAGTTAGTCTGTACCAAAAATAATTAGTCAATTTTTTTAATAAGAATAAAGAAAGTATTCAAGTGAAACGACTCTTAGGGCCATACTGTACATACATGCTACCCAATATTCTATATACAACGTATTGTATGTGTAGCAGAGTGTTTCCCCACCCCAAATCGCATATAGGGACCCTGTGGGGAAATATACATCTGTTACCAGTGTGGTGCAATACCTGTTAGGCTCACAGGAGGCCTGAACCTCTGCCACTGGGAGCCTGGGGTGTATCCTGGAACGTATGCTTACAGCGCCTCCACCTGTGCAGGGATTCCAGGTGTATAGAATGACCCCTGACACAGGACCCACAAATAGGAAACACATACAATGAAGTATATATATGTAACTGTTTACTATATGGGCAAAACAATAACATCACATCAATAATAGCAACACAGCCGTGTCACCCTTAACCTGGCCTCACTGGGCAACAAACCCCACCACTAAACCCAAGTGTCCCAAAAGTCCAGCAACCCACCCACTAGGCGTGATCAGCGCCTGTAAGGAAACCGGTATGTGGGTTAAAGTTGGTGCACTTGTAGAAATACCTGCCCGGGGCTCCTGCGCCCGGGTACAGCAACAGGAAAGGACCCGTCTGCGTCCAACGCTGAATCCACAGCAATGGCGTCCTCTCCCAATCCAGATAATCTCACCACACAGTCTCTATCTTGAGTGATGCAGGTCTGATCACAGACACACTTGTCACACTGCTCCCTCCTTGTCAGAGCCTGTCTCAATGACTAAGCTAACTGCTAAAAGGGTAAAGTCCCTACCTTAGGGCCTTCCCTACTGCAGCACAAACTGAAGTGAGTTGGGCCTCGCTGGGGCCTGAGGGTAACCTGGCCTAGTGTGCAGGAGCACTTACTCCCTACACACACACTACCTCCCCCTCCCTTATCCCAGCTCCAACTAACTCATGTGCTTCACTGTCAGCTTCCTGACTCTGCACACAACAATGTATCCACTCTCTACAGGGGAAGCTGCAAACACTATTGGCTGAATGCAATCATCTGACTCACCTGCCTCTAAGCCTGTTGGGAGTTGTAGTTCCCTGTGAGGCTTTTCCCTATGAGGACCGCATGGGCGCCTCTCTAAAGGCCGCATACCTCTCTATCTGCGCCTGCGCTAGACTAATGGCCGCCACACCACTTTCCTGAGCATGCGCAACATCTAGGGGGCCTTCCTGCCTCCCTACACTTTCCTGCGCTGTGTAATGGCCGCCGCGACTGCAAACGCGCACCGCGCATGCACGAACGCACACAAGATGGCGACGCCCTATCACTGATGTCGCCGGGAGCACCCGGCGACGCGATCGCCCCTGCCTGATATACCGCGGGGGTCCCCGCTACTCCGCGCAGGTGAGGGGGGCCAGGGGATACCCTGCTACATATGATACATATTTACGTGTGTATGTATTACATATATTATACAGTTGTGTGAAAAAGAAAGTACACCCTCTTTGAATTCTATGGTTTTACATATCAGGGTATAATAACAATCCTCTGTTCCTTAGCAGGTCTTAAAATTAGGTAAATACAACCTCAGATGAACAACAATACATGACATATTACACCGTGTCATGATTTATTTAACAAAAATAAAGCCAAAATGGAAAAGCTATGTGTGAAAAACTAAGTACACCCTTACTGCTTCCATTGGAATTAAGAAGCTAAGAAGCAGACAGGTGCTGCTAATCAAATGCCCTTGATTAATTGATCATCAGCAAGTGTGACCACCTCTATAAAAGCCGAACTTTTAGCAGTTTGCTGGTCTGGAGCATTCAGGTGTGTGTTAACACCATGCCAAGGAGGAAAGACATCAGCAATGATCTTAGAGAAGCAATTGTTGCTGCCCATCAATCTGGGACGTGTTATAAGGCCATTTCCAAACAATTTAAAGTCCATCATTCTACAGTGAGAAAGATTATTCAAAAGTGGAAAACATTCAAGAAAGTTGCCAATCTTCCCAGGAGTGGAGGTCCCAGCAAATTCACCCCAAGGTCAGACCGTGCAGTGCTCAGAGAAATTGCAAAAAAAAACAAGAGTTACATCTCAGACTCTACAGGCCTCAGTTAGCATGTTAAATGTTAAAGTTCATGACAGTACAATTAGAAAAAGACTGAACAAGTATGGTTTGTTTGGAAGGGTTTCCAGGAGAAAGCCTCTTCTCTCTAAAAAGAACATGGCAGCACGGCTTAGGTTTGCAAAGTTGCATCTGAACAAACCACAAGACTTCTGGAACAATGACCTTTGGACAGATGTGACCAAAGTGGAGATGTTTGGCCTTAATGCACAGCGCCCCGTTGGGCGAAAACCAAACATAGCATATCAGCACAAAAACCTCATTCCAACTGTCAAGCACGGTGGTGGAGGGGTGATGATTTGGGCTTGTTTTGCAGCCATGGGACCTGAAACCTTGCAGTCATTGAGTCGACCATGAACTCCTCTGTATACCAAAGTACAGCAGGGCCCCGCTTCTCGGCGCTTCGCTTCTCGGCGATCCGCTGATATGGCGGCACCGAGAAGGGGACCGCCATCTTGATTTGTAACTCACGCATGCTCAGAACGGGCGGGTGCACCTGGCGCGCATGCGCAGACCGCAGGTTGCGCGCGCATACCATAGGTTGCACATAAGCAGAACTGCAAAAATGCCGGTTTGCACATGCACAGAAGTGAAAATCGCCGAATCCGCTTTCCGGCGATTTTCAGTATACGGCAGGCCTCTGGAACAGAACCCGCCGTATACCAGGGGCCCTGCTGTATTCTAGAGTCAAATGTGAGGCCATCTGTCCGACAGCTAAAGCTTGGCCGAAATTGGGTCATGCAACAGGACAATGATCCCAAGAACACCAGCAAATCTACAACAGAATGGCTGAAAAATAAAAGAATCAAGGTGTTGCAATGGCCCAGTCAAAGTCCAGACCTGAACCCGATTGAAACGCTGTGGCTGGACCTTAAGAGAGCTGTGCATAAACAAATGCCCACAAATCTCAATGAACTGAAGCAACGTTGTAAAGAAGAGTGGGCCAAAATTCCTCCACAACGATGTGAGAGACTGATTAAGTAATCGTTTTCTGTATGACTTTAAGTTATTGCTGCTAAATGTGGTTCTACAAGCTATTGAATCATAAGGTGTACATAGTTTTTCACACATAGCTTCTCCTTTTCGGCTTAATTTTTGTTAAATAAACCATGACACGGTGTAATATGTCATCTGTTGTTGTTCATCTGAGGTTATATTTACCTATTTTTAAGACCTGCTAAGGAACAGATGATTGTTATTATACCCTGATATGTAAAGCCATAGAATTCAAAGAGGGTGTACTTTCTTTTTCACACCGCTGTATATAGAGCAATTTGTACAAAAAATATATTTTTTTTTTAATCCCTAAAAAGTTTTTGTCTGTAAATGTGTGTGTGTGTGTGTGTGTGTATATATACAAACACACGTAAATATGTATCATAAAATACATTCCAATGACGTCAGTGATACCACTATAGGCACCAGGAGCATTACGGCCACGTCGAGGGTCCCTCAACCGACAGTGTGGGAGATATTTGTTTGTTCCAACTACACCACTAAACATTCCGGATCCCATATATATACATATATATATATATATATATATATACATTATATATATATGTATATAATATAATATATATATATATATATAAACACACAGATAGGTAACATAATGTACAATATTTGACTACGATTAAATTTGTGTTCACACGCACATGCACAACTTAACCCTGGTTGATATAATGTACTGTGCATTACTGGCAGAAGAGGATGCTGAATGACACAGGACCTGGCAGGGATGGTTTTTTTTTATATCTTTTTTTATTCAGGTGTATACACTAACAAGTCATACAATAGGTACATGTATTGTTTTTTCCGTCGCGTGTACATCAGTATACATACCATATTTATGTTGTTCAAATCTATACATTAATATCTCTATATATTCATGTACTGCATAACAATTATGGAGGAGGCTGCAGGAATTCTTTTCATTCTGTCTATGAATCCTTGCATGGACTCTTGATAAGTACCACCTGATTTTTCATTTTTATAAAACTTGGGCTCTAGCAGCCCTTGGCCCTCTTCAAAACTGGGACGCGCTTAATAAATCATGCAAAGGCGGTCAAGGGCTTCGTAAGATTCTAATGGATTTCTCTATATATTTTGTTACTAGGATCTATTTGGTTTCTGTTTTTGGATTCTAGATTTAATATGTTTGTTTTATTTCTTTTTGAGGTGGGGGGGGGACGACTCTATTTTGTGGATGTTTTCTGTTCTGGTATCTCATGGAATTTAGTCTGGTCCTTTTTGGAAGGGATATTATGATTAATTCCCATTTATTTCGGGAATTTAGTTCCTGAGGTATTCTCTCTCTGGTTTCATTATTTTGTCGATGTTATGAGTTTAATTAATAGGGATTTAATTAATTCACTGTTTGGGGGCTTTGGTTCCAGCCATTCATTCATGATCGCTTTCTAGCAGTTAGGAGGATCATCTCTGTGGAAGAGGCTTTGTATATTTTATTCATCCTAATTTGTCTATTGGTTCGTGTTAGCGAATAGCATGGGTCTAGCGGTGGTTTTTTTTCCCATTCATCGTTTGTCACAGCCTTGATAAATTGTAGTATTTGATCCAGAACATCGAGATTTTTTTGCATTCCCAGAAGCAAGTGTTTGAGGTTAGCCTCTCTTGTCTACATTTGGGGCATTAGTAGTATCTAAGTCTACATTTTTCACTGTCTCTAAAAGGTATATATGCTCGGTGCATGATTTTGAATTGCACTCTCTCCAGCTTTCAGAGACTATTAATTTACGAGTTCTGGTCTATCCACCACCAGGTTTCCAGGTCGCACTTCCTCAAAGTCTTGTTGCCCGCTTTTACATATTTTGCTGTTGTTTTTTTCCATTTCCTTGTCTCTGATTAATTTATATATTTCTGCTAAGGAGTGTTTGGGGGTCTGTCCTGCAAAAAAGGGTGTCGAAGGCGTTATGTTTAAAATAGTTTTTTTTTATAATCGTGGAGGCTTCTGCCATCATTTATCAGTTGGATGTATGGATATATTTGACAGGGTGTTTAATGGGTTTAAACGGTCAGTCCCACGTAGGAGACAAAGTGACCTAATGAACAGGGACGTGTTAATGGGGTTTTAAAGGGTCAGTCCCACGTAGGAGCAAAGTGAACCTAATGACAGGGACCGTGTTTAAATGGGTTAAAGGGTCAGTCCCACGTAGAGCAAGTGACCTAATGACAGGGACGTGTGTAATGGGTTAAAGGGTCAGTGCCACGTAGGGCAAATGAACTAATGACAGGACGTGTTTAATGGGTTAAAGGGTCAGTGCGCACGTAGGGGCAACAAAGTGACCTAATGACAGGGACGGTGTTTAATGGGTTAAAGGGTCAGTGCACGTAGGGGCAAAGTGACCTAATGACAGGAGCGTGTTTAAAGCTGCAGTACATCAATATCCTGCATGTGGGTTTTTTTTTTTATAAATCAGTTCGGTAGTAAGAAAAAAATACTTTTAGCATTTTTGTTTTAAAAAAAACAACTTTGAAGACCAATTTTTTGTATTCATTTTAACAGCCATTGCTAAACACAGCACCTTCATGTCCTGTCACAAGCCCTGGCACACCCCTTTGTCAGCCCTGCCCTCCCTCTAGCAATGTCAGTGGCAGGAGTGCTCATGAATATTCATGAGCTTCCAATGACAGCAAGCAGATATAAACGATCCCCTTCCCTAATTATGTCACCAAATTTCGACCTATCAATACATGGAGAACGAATTGGACGGCAGCTATACAGTTCTTTAGGTAATTAGAGATTGCACAATAAAACTATTGAAGTAAAAAATAAAAAAAAAAAAAAAAAAGACTGAACTGCGCTTTAATGGGTGTTAAAGGATCAGTCCCACATAAAGGTGACCGAATGGACAGGGAGTGTTTAATGGGTTAAAGGGCAGTTCACGTAGGGAGCAAAGTGACCTAATGACAGGGACTGTGTTTAATGGGTTAAAGGGTGCAGTCCACAAAGACTGACCTAATGACAGTGACTGTTGTTAATGGGTTTAAAGGGGTCGTCCCCCCACATAAAGTGACCTAATGACAGGGACGTGTTTAATGGGTTAAAGGATCAGTCCCACATGAAGTGACCTAATAACGGGGACGTGTTTACAATTTCCTGTTTATCATCCAAAACGAAACTCCATTTCAGATAATGTAATTCCCTGTTAATAGGGATAGAACAATATGGAGGAATAGAATCAGACGAAGCTTTTCACACTGTTACTTCGTAGCGAGCAGCTAATAATCAGCCAGGATGAATGGGAGGATTCAGGGAGATGGCAGAGGAGCGGGAGAGAGCGACGGATGCAGCGACCGGCTCTTACACCTGCCATTATCAGCAAGCGGGATATACAGGAGTGGCGAGTACAGTAAACCCGGGCTGTGCTGGGAATTGGCCTCTCGTTCATACAACAGGGGAAGAAGATCAAAGAGGATTCTGGGAAGGATGACACCTTTACCATTGACCTGCATCAAATCACAGTTCCCTTTTCCAGGACACACAGCCCACTCAGACTGCCGTACATACGGTCAAGGTCACCTCTCCAAGGTTATTGATGGGTACACAGGAGTTTGCGCAGGCAGCTTGCACAGTTTCTGTTTGAACAAGCTGCTAAGAGGCTTCCAGTGAATAGGAATCAATTGTAAAATCCCCAGGCCCTATAAGATAGTTTCAAAAACACACGTTTCCTTTGGAAATTCCCCTTTCATGTTTCAATAGTTTGGACGTTTTCCGGAAGATTTAAATCCCACTGATATATCAATAGTTATTGATATGTGGCCAGCCCATGTTGTTCATTGCAGTGGTGCTGCCCCTCACGGTGATATCTTTATACAGCCTCAGTGACACTAAGGGGCTTGTTCTGTATCTACATTGGGACGTTAATGGTCCGATCGGCCGCTTGGCTGATATAAAATAATCCCCTTAGTCTAAATAAATCGGTTACGTGTGTAATAGACGACGTGGACCCCCCTACCCCCCCGTACATCTATTGAGTTTAACCTCTGATGAATTCTAATTAGGTGACATACTCATCATATACATTATATTGTGTATTATATGTTATATGTATACATCATATACATATTACAGTTATATTGATGCTCATCCTATGTTTATTATTCTATTTCTATTGATCCCCGGGAAGGCAAGTGAAAAATTGGCAAATTATATCTCATATGGGAGAAGAATATTTCTGTATCCCTTCTATGTTTAGCTTATTTGGCATATATCTGTATTCTTTTCCTTTCTAAAAAGATGTCTAATCTTTTCTTCCCCATAACTCTGGTATCTGCTATTAGGGTGGCCAGGCGGCTTCTCCAAAAATACTGGACACAATGGTGAAAGGTGCGACCAGCTCGACACACACCCCTCCCTCTCTCCACTCCATGCGGTTTCCTCCTCTCCTTAGCCCCACCCCCAGGCTCCTGACACCTCCTCCCGATTGGCTGCATTACCCAGGAGCAGCAGCCAATCAGGATGGAGGAAGCTGCCCAGACCCCTAGACACAGCCCTGTTCACTAGCAACAGTCCTGCCCTCTGAAGCCAATCAGGTTACTATGTCCAGAGAGGTAATACCGGACACACACACGTGTCCAGTGTTGCCTCTAATTCTTTACTGTGTCCATATACAGGACAGTCTGGTTTAATACTGGTCACCTGTCGACCCTATCTGCAATCCCGTCTCTCTGCGTTGTAAATCCCACAGTCACTGCACTTGCAGAATCCGTCCCTTTGCTGCTTCTATTTAAGGCGCAGGAACGTGTGACATATGCGTAGGCCGAGCGCCAGGGAGCGAGCAGTGCTCATGCTTTTAACTTTCTAATAAATTATAGGAGTTATATACAACCCAATATGCAGTATTTCAACCCAAAAGGATCTTGCTGTTGTACAGATGGAGAATAGAATGTGTCAAATCCGGATGGAGGATAAAGAGAGAGAGTGGGACAGGAGGGTGAGCGTGGGACAGGAGGGTGAGCGTGGGACAGGAGGGTGAGCGTGGGACAGGAGGGTGAGCGTGGGACAGGAGGGTGAGCGTGGCACGGGAGAGAGCGTGGGCGGGGAGAGAGCGTGGGGTGGGAGAGAGCGTGGGACGGGAGAGAGGACGTGGGACGGGAGAGAGCGTGGGGTGGGAGAGAGCGTGGGACGGGAGAGAGCGTGGGTTCGGGAGAGAGTGTGGGACGGGAGAGCGCGTGGGATGGGAGAGAGCGCGGGAGGGGAGAGACCGTGGGGCGTGAGAGAGCGCGCGGCGTGAGAGAGCACGGGACGTGAGATAGGGAGAGAGCGTGGGCGGGGAGAGTGTGGGGTGGGAGAGAGCGCGGGACGTGAGATAGGGAGAGAGCGTGGGACAGAAGAGAACATGGGCGGGGAGAGAGAGCGGGACGTGAGAGATTGCAGGACCTGAGAGAGCGCGGGACCTGAGAGAGTGCGGGACGTGAGATAGGGAGAGCGTGGGAAGGGAGATAGGAGAGAAAGTGTGGGAGGGGAGAGAGCATGGGCAGGGAGAGAGCGTGGGTGGGGTGAGCGTGGGTGAGGAGAGAGCGTGGGACATGAGAGCATGGGAGAGAGAGGGAGGGAAGGAGGGAAAGCGGGGGAATGGAGAGGAGAGCGAGAGGAGGGAGAGCAGGGGAAAGGTGAGATTAGGAGGGAGAGCGTGGGAAGGGAAAGGAGAGCGGGGGAAGGGAGAGGATAGGAGGGAGAGCAGGGAAGGGGGAGATTTGGACGGAGAGCGGGGGGAGGGAGAGGATAGGAGAGAGAGCGTGGGAAGGGAGAGGAGAGCGTGGGAAGGGAGAGGATAGGAGGGAGAGCGGGGGAAGGGGGAGATTTGGAGGGAGAGCGGGGGAAGGGGGAGGAAGTTAGGAGGGAGAGCGAGAGAATGGAGAGGATAGGAGGGAGAGCGGGGAAGAGAGAGGATAGGAGGGAGAGTGGGGAAGGGGGAGATTTGGAGGGAGAGCGGGGGAAAAGGGCGAGAGGGATCGGATGGGTATCGAGACGTGCGTGGAAGGGACGAGAGGAGGGGAGAGAGGGGGAGGGGACTGAGGCGAGAGGAGGAAACTCTTTTGTCCCGCGCCTTGATGAAGTGACATAACAGTGGGCTATTCACCTTTTCATTAATCTACTCTTTCAATTCCTCTCTCCCTCTGTCTCGCTATGCTCAAACCCAGACCTTTGGTATCTTTACGTTTTTTGACTATCCGGTCGTCACTCAAGACTATCGTGTCACCCGAACACAATGGAGTGAAGCTGTTTATTAACCCATGAGATGAATAGAAGGCAAGAGACATTACGGACGGGTTGCCAGGCACGTGTATCGTGACGGAGGCGGGGGGGAAGTGAGGAGAGGGAAGGGAGGAGAGGATAGGAGGGAGAGCTGGGGGAGGGGAGAGCGGGCAAGGGAAGAGGTTAAGAGGGTTAAGAGGTTAGGAGGGAGAGCAGGGGAAGGGAGGAGATAGGGGGATAGCGGGAGGAGGGAAGAGGATAGAGAGGGAGAGAGGGGGAGGGCGATAGGAGGAGAGAGGAGGGGGAAGGGAGATAGGAAGAGCTGTGATTAGCGGGGGAAGGAGATAGGAAGGGAGAGCAGGGGAAGGGAGGTTAGGGGGAGACGGGGGAGGGGAAGGGGGAGGGGAGGAGAAGGGATGAGAGGGGGGAAGGGGGAGGTGAGGAGGGAGAGCGGGGAAGGGAGATAGGCAGGGGTGAGAGAGGCTTGGGAAGGGGGGAGGGAGAAGGGAGGGATAGGGGGGGAGAGCGGGGTTAAGGGGATATAGGAGGGAGAGCGGGGGAAGGTAGATAGGAGGGAGAGCGGGGGAAGGGAGATAGGAGGGAGAGCGGGGTGAAGGGAGAGGTTAGGAGGGAGAGCGGCGAAGGGAGATAGGAGGGAGAGCGGGTGAAGGGGGAGGATAGGAGGGAGAGCGGGAGAAGGGAGATAGGAGGAAGAGCGGGGAAGGGAGAGGATAGGAGGGAGAGCGGGGGAAGGGGGAGGATAGGAGGGAGAGCGGGGGGAGGATAGGAGGGAGAGCGGGGAAGGGGGAGGTTAGGAGGGAGCGTGGGGGAAGGGGGAGGTTAGGAGGGAGAGCGGGGGGAGGGAGATAGGAGGGTGAGCGGGGGAAGTGGGATGTAGGAGGGGGAGGGGGAGGGAGAGCAGGGGAAGGGGGAGGTTAGGAGGGAGCGTGGGGGAAGGGGGAGGTTAGGAGGGAGAGCAGGGGGAGGGAGATAGGAGGGAGAGCGGGGGAAGGGATGTAGGAGAGGGAGGGAGAGCAGGGGAAGGGATGTAGGAGGGGGAGGGAGAGTGTGGGAAGTTCTTCTGTACAGAGTAGGTTGCCCGTTCTGTGCGTTAGAGCAGGGGTTAGCAAACTTTTCAGTTCGCGCCCCCCCTGCCTGCGCCCCCCCTCCTTACCAGCTTTCGGGCTCTGCGGCGTCATGACGAGTTGCCATTTGACGCCGCGTTGTCATGGCAACGCGTCGCAGAAGAGCCAGCAGAGAGCAGGTAAGTGAAGTTGCAGAGGCCTCACGCCTCCCCCGGCATTTAATATAAGTGCCTCGGGATACACGGGGACTTTGCAACCACCGCGCCCCCCTAGAAAATCCCGCGACCCCCCTGGCGGACACGCCCCCCAGTTTGCGCACCCCTGCTGCAGAGCGTATACACCATAATTAAGGGTTCACATCATCACTACATTGAAGCAGGGGGTCTTTGTTGCTGAACCCCCTGGGGCCCCTTCCTGAGATACCTAACCCTATAGGGGCTGCCATAAGCAGTTCTGGCAGGGCTACTCGAAATGATTGCTTCACGGCTCCCACGTCACACGGGCCAATAGGAAGCCGTGACATCATCCCCCCCCCCCCGGCTCCGTATTGGCTCTCGTCACCAGGACCCTTTTAAAGAGCAACACAAACCCAGAACGTGCGCTCCTTTTAATCTCCAGTTTTTCACAATACATGCAAACTATATTCCCAGCCTGCCTCTTCCTGCCAACTTTAGGTAAGAGGCGAAACGAGAGTTATATAATTTGAAGCGATCGCCAGGCCGTGCTAACTTAGCATGGCATCAGACGTATGTCAATGAGTTAAATAACGGGCGTAACTTAACTCGCCATCGGAGATTGACGCTAAATCAGTGTGAATCAGAGAGAGAGTTTACTAGATCTAGCCTTACATGCAAGAGCAAAAGTAAATATTACTAATGGGTATCCCTTTCTTTTTCATACAATTTCCCTATAAAAGCCTGCTATAATAATATAAGTATTAATCTCTTTATTATAGCTCGTATACGATTACCCAAAGAGGCGTGACTCGGTATACCAACTGTGACAATGCAACACAACTCAGAATAATTGGACGCCAGCCTGGCAAGTGATCTCCATCACGCTGTGACAAATTGCATACACAACAGAATGACATGAATTGTTCTTTTATACCTCAATTACCCCTTTCCTTTGTCTTACCAATTTTTTAGATTGATGTACTGTATACTGGTACAGTGAAGCGCAGAGTCACGTGGCTACACGACTTTTCTATATTTATTTTTACATTTCTGCTTCATTAAACATTGCTGATGTGTATATTGTTGTTTGAAAGTCCTGCAATAAGTAACGTGGAAGGATACGGTCATTTCGTGGATTCGTCCTGTTGGACTGGAACAAAGGGTTTCTTTGCAGTCACAGCTGTGGGTCATCATAGCGTTCTGACTGGTTTCAGCCGAGTTACACAGCAGTTGATTATTACATAATGATACCATATCAGTCTCAATTATTCAATCATTAAAATCCATTGGATTATGGATTAGACTAAATCCAATTGGCGCAGAAATGGCAGGAGCAGATAAGATAATAGTACAGACTGGAAAAAAACTTAAATGCGTACTTGCTAATGCAAGAAGACAGATACAATGAGGGAGCTTGAATTAATAGCTGCAAGGGAGCAGTATGATATCATAGGCATTACTGAAACATGGTGGGATGATACTCATGGCTGGGCAGTTAAATTAGAGGGTTATTCCCTTTTTCGGAAGGATCGAGCAAATAGAAGAGGTGGGGGAGTATGTTTATATGTTAAACCGAATGTAAAACATATTAGTGTATAAGGTAAGATACAATATATATGAAGGGAATTATGAAAATGTAGAGACCTTGTGGATAGAAATTAGCAGTGGAGGTAAACGTACAAAGAAAATGTTTGTGGGAATATGCTATAAACCACCAAATATCTGTGAGATTGAGGAAGCCAAAATACTTTTGCATAATGGGTGATGTTTGCATAATGGGTGATTTTAATTCTCCAGACATAGACTGGGGCAATGAGATTAGCATTACAACAAAAGGAAATAGGTTTTTGGGGGGTGCTTAAAGACAGTTACATGACCCAAATTATTGAGGAACTAACCAGGAGAGGGGCAATACTGGATTTTGTCATATAAAACAATGTAGAAGTAATAACAAATATTCAAGTCCTGGAACATTTTGGAAACAGAGATCATAACATGCTCTCATTTTAAATAAATTATCAAAAAAACAAACATATTATACAGGTTGAAAGGTAGAATTTAATCAACTGAGGTCTAATCTAGTAGTAATACAATGGGATGATGTTTTTGCAGGAAAAATGTAGAAGATAAATAGGCAGTCTTTAAAACATTGTTAGAAAAGCACACATATCAGTGTATACCCTTGGGTAATAAGTATAAAAGAAAGAAGTGTAAATCAATGTGGCTAAATAAACAGGTCGGGGAGGAAATGGACAAGAAGAGGAAGGCGTTTAGATTCTTTAAGTCAGAAGGGACAGAGACATCATATCAGAATTATAAGGAATGTAACAAAAAATGCGAAAGGGCAATCAAATTAGCAAAAATGAAAAAAGGATTGCAATAGAAAGTAAGATCAACCCTAAAAAGTTCTTTAAGTACCTTAATAACAAAAAAGGATGTGTGCGCCAAGCACTCACATTTTAAGTGAAACTTCTTTACACACACATGGAATTCACAGTAATTATTCTGTAGCCACAGGGTGTATGCTCGATATAGTATGGCCAGATAGTGTGCTTTGAAAAGGGGGCTGAGTTAAGCTAAGTCCTGTTATATTTTCTTAACTTTATTGGGAAAGCGTCAGTCATATACAGGCACTTGTGGATGGTATGGTGTGGTCAGAGAGTGCTTCTCTGTGTGGGTGCTTTGTAATCAGAGGCAGGTAAAATAGAATGGCCTTGACACAGGAGTGTGTAGCATTAGGGGGTTACTCACTCAGCCAGTGCAGGAAGGAAAAGGAAGTGAGGAGCAAGGGTCACACAATAAGTGAGATGGGACTAAACTAACTGTCAGCGAATACAGGGGGGAGGGCAGAGTAGCCCATTCTGAGAAGGATCTCAGAGGTTGCTATAGCAACCCACTGACTAAATGTACAGAGGCAGGGATTGCAACATTGTATATATCACACAGGCACTGTGTGTTTTCAGAGCAAATAAACATGCAGCTGAAATAAGTAACTGACAGGCAGAAGCTGCAAAGGAAGGGGGGTAAACAGAAATAGGAATCCTGTTCCAGGACAGTAGTTAGCAGACAATACCACAGTAAATTCATTCACATGCATACCTGGCCAGCATCACACACTCGGCCATAGAGACGTCCTCACTCTCCAGCGCACAAACACCTCCACAGTACATCCACATGCAAAATGTCCAATACACCTACAACACCTGTACAATGCTCCTACAGCGCTTTAGTAGTCCCCTTCAACCACTGCTGCTGTGATCTGTGTGTGGCTGTGCCTCACACACACTCACTGCATGGGGCACACAGGCAGCCTGCAGAGGCTGGTGGGGTGAGGGGTGGATGAGCCTGTGCCCCTCCTACATGCGGGCTGTGTACCTGTCAGCAGAGGTAGGAACCCTGAATGCCCAGTTCCAGGCAGGCCGGCCACTTCGGTGTCGCACACTGTTTGTGTGTGAATGTGTGTGTGTGTGGTGTCTCCGTTGGGGTTGCAGCTGGTCCTGTGCATGCGTGCCGGTGGGTGCTGCGCATGCATGCCGAGGCGGCAGGTGCAGCGCATGCGTACCGAGCCGGCGGCTGCTGCGCATGTGCGGCGCCGGCAGCTGCTACGCATGAGACAGCCTCTTTTGCCCGCAATGAAGTCACTTCCGTTACTCTACTTCCATCACCATGAAGGTAATTTGTGCCGGCGATAATTTTTTAGGTGCCAACAAAGAAGTTTCACTTCAAAAATAGAAAAGAAAATATAGGACCCTTTCAGTGTGAGATAGGCAGGCAGATTATTGGAGATAAGGGAAAAGCTGAGGTATTAAACAAATTCTTTGCCTCTGTGTTTATCAGGGAAGAAGCAAGTTCAATAGTAGCGCCGCAGGAGGAAGCCACAACCTCCATATTAATGAACAATTGGTTAACTGAGGGAGAAGTTCATAAGCGACTTGAGAAAATTAAAGTAAACAAGGCACCTGGATGGCATACTGTACATCCAAGAGTTCTTAAGGAGTTAAGCTCAGTAATAGCCAAACCATTACATTGAATATTTAAGGAACCCATTTCCACAGGCTCAGTACCAATTACAAGATTGGCATAAAGCAGAGCTAGAGATTGGTGTGAAAAGGGAGCTAGATCACGACCGGGGAATTACAGACCTGTAAGCCTGACTTCAATAGTGGGGAAGCTGCTTGAAGGTTTAGTACGGGATGATATTCAGGAATACAAAGGAGATTATAGGTGGCACACCACTGTTTTAAAGAATTTTTTTTAAGGAGTTTACATTTGGTGCTCACCTTCCGTTGATCCTGGCATCCCAAAGCTGGATCCAAAGTAATAGCAAGATAGGAGAAAGGAAGAGGCACACAAATTGTAGTGGAATCAAATGATTTCAAATGTATTGATGCATCAGAGCTAACAATGGTAACGTTTCAGGACAAGCAGTCCCTTCCTCAGACCAAACACCTATTCAGGAATACATAATGGAAAACAAAATCATTAGTAATAGTCAGCATGGATTTATGAACGATAGGTCATGCAAAACTGACCTTATTAGTTTCTTTGAGGAGGTAAGTAGGAATTTAGACCAGGGTAATGCAGTTGATGTGGTCTACTTAGATTTGCAAAAGCTTTTGATACGGTTTCACACGAGGTTAATGTACAAAAAAAGCAAATTGGACTCAGTAAAAATATTTGCACCTGAATTGAAAACCTGTTGAAGGATAGACAACAGAGGGTTGTCATAAATGTACGTTTTTCAGGTTGGGCTAAAGTTGTGAGTGGAGTACCTCGGGGATCGGTACTGGGACCCCTGCTTTTTAACTTGTTTATTAATGGTTGGTGTTCTGGTGCTCACTGTAGCTAATGAGTAGGAACAGGCAGTTAAACTCATCCCCTTTAAATGCTCACAGAGTCCTTGTTATGTTCTGTAACTTTACTGGAGGTGGTAAACAGAAGCATAAGATAACTTGGAGGTAGCATATATACGAGAGGAAGGTGAAAAAGCAATGCTTTGTTCTGGGGAACCAGTGAGAGATATGGCTACTCACAGTGCTGTTGGCTTGGAAAGGAAGTCTGCCTTCCTATGCAAGCAGGGACTGTATCAAATAGCAGGGGCAGGAGGAGAAGCCCAACTCAGAGGAGTAAAGGGGAATTGTCAAGGCAACAGGCTCAGAGACAAGGGAAGGGAGTTACATTTGTAACAACATAAACACAGAGGAGTGACAGCAGCCACATAATTGGGAGAAAACCGTATAGGGGCCAGAACAATTGGCATAGAGAGCAAAGTCTCCATCTTTGCTGATGACACTAAATTGTGTAAGGTAGTAGAATCAGAGCAGGATGTAATTTCTCTCCAGAAGGACTTGGAGAGACTGGAAACGTGGGCAGGTAAATGGCAAATGAGGTTTAATACAGATAAATGTAAGGTTATGCATTTGGGGGGCTCCCACCTTGAGAAAGCGCTGGTCCCCTTACGCGCGAAACCTACGTCGGCATGACGTCATCGCGTTGACGTTGTGGAGGAGGTAGTAACCGGGTGAGATCAGTCCTAGCAGTGGGGAAGTTGCGGGCTGTGTATTATTAATTATATATGGGCTAATTTGGATTAGAAGCTACGTATAGGTGCCCTGCTGTTTGTATGATTAGAATTGTGCAGCATTTTGGTCTGACGGCTTGTGTAACGGCACAATACAGCAGACTCTGTGGGATCACCCAAGCAGAGTTAAAGAGACAGCAGACTGTTTGGCTGTATCTGGCTGTTTACTTCATTCCTACTGCATATTACATTGCTTTGATCTGTATAACCATATACTACAGCCTGCAACTAATAATGTACCATCTAGAAGAGAGACAAGCTTAGTATTATGCTATTCTACCATTGATTTTGATTTTGTCTCATTCTTAACAACCCACTCACTTGCTGAGGGATCTAATTTAAGATTAAGTTGGTATTTATCCCTGATCATCCCGCATTTGACTGTCACCCGTTACATTCACATTTTAATTGTTTTTTTCGTTACTTTAGAGCATGTGTTATATGTTGTGTGTTATCTTGATTAAATATTAAATGATTTATTATTTTTGCCACATGGCTTTTAGTGGCAATTGTCCTCTCACAGTGTTGGGAGCGATTGCTTACCTGTACCTTACGGCTAACTGAACTACTCATACACCTGGTATTCAAACCTTGCTATTTATTCCTAGCTTTGTGTGCAGCTAATGAGGATCTTCTAGGAGGACTCTTTGCCTCCTTATGTATGTTTATGCATTTGGGAAGCAAGAATAAACAGGCAATTTACAAATTTATTGTGGCAATATTAGGTCAATCCTTGATGGAGAAGGATTTAGGAGCGCTTGTAGACAGCAGGCTTAGCAATAGTGCCCAAAGTCATGCAGTAGCTGCAAAATCAAACACGATCTTATCTTGCATTAAACGAGGAATGAATAGACGGGAAGTAAAAAATGATTATGCCCCGCTATAAAGTGTTAGTAAGACCACACCTTGAATATGGAGTACAATTTTGGGCACCACTCCATACAAAAAGACATTATGGAACTAGAAAAAGTGCAGAGAAGAGCCACCAAATGAATAAAGGGGATGGACAATCTACCTTATGAGGAGAGCCTAGCTAAATTAGATTTGTTTACATTAGAAAAGAGGTGTCTAAGAGGGGATATGATAACTACATACAGGCATACCCCGGTTTAGGGACACTCACTTTAAGTACACTTGCGAGTAAGGACATATCGCCCAATAAACAAACGGCAGCTCGCACATGCGCCTGTCAGCACGTCCTGAACAGCAATACCGGCTCCCTACCTGTACCGAAGCTGTGCGCAAGCGGGGAGACTATAGAGCCTGTTACAAATGCCTTATTTACATCAGTTATGAACGTATATGACGATTGCAGTACAGTACATGCATCGATAAGTGGGGAAAAGGGTGTGCTTCACTTTAAGTACATTTTCGCTTTACATACATGCTCCGGTCCCATTGCGTACGTTAATGCGGGGAATGCCTGTACAAATATATTCGGGGAGAGTACAAGGAGCTTTCAAAAGAACTATTCATCCCAAAGACAGTACAAAGGACTCGGGGCCATCCCTTAAGGTTGGAGCAAAGGAGATTTCACCAGCAACAAAGGAAAGGGTTCTTTACAGTAAGGGCAGTTACACTGTGGGATTCATTACCCATGGAGACTGTGATGGCAGATACAATAGATCGGTTAAAAAAAAAAGGTTGAAAGGCGCATGCGCGACGACGGACTGCATGGACGTGTGAGCCGTTAGCTCCGTTCACAGCCGACAACATATAAATAAATAAAGCACTGAAACCCAACCGATCACCCCCAAACATACATACATCCCCAAATAGCTGATAACACCAGGATGTCGAAGGGGACGAGATCCAAGCGTCCCTCCACGGTCTTAACAGACTATTTCGCAAAGGGAGACTCGGCGCGCGCCAAAGGACACGAGGGGCCCACACAGAGTGGCACTGACTCAGAGGAGGAAGAAGATAATGACAGAGGCAATCAAGTCATGAGGCGCAGGGACATGAAGGAGTTTTGCCTCGATATTAAAAAATGCCTCCAAACGGAATTAGCTACCCTAAGGGCTGATATTGGCAGCATTGGCATACGCACAGACTCCCTGGAGAAAAAACTGGATTCCACTATTAAAGCCCTCCATAAAACGGACAAACAACTAGCCCAAGTAAAGGAAACAGTGCGAGACCTCACGGATAAACAAGAGGACTCCGAAAATCGTGAGCGCCGCAACAATGTGAGGATAAGGGGAGTGCCGGAGGAAGAGATGGACCCGGAGGATTTCCTAGGAAGATGGCTGACGCAACTAATGCCAGATAAAGTTGAGCACGATATCCATCTAGACTCGTGCCACAAGGCCCTGCGGTCACGGCCACAGCAAGGAGATCCCCCCCGCGACATAATTGCGCGCTTTCATTATTTCAAAATGAAAGAATCCTTCTGCCAAATGACCCGTAATGATCCCACGTTCGAGGGCCATAAAATCCAGGGTTTTCCAGGACATTTCCCCCACTACCCTGCTCAAAAGAAGGCAGCTTACCCCCATCACGAAGATACTCCGTGATGAAGGGGTCAGGTACAGGTGGATATACCCATTCGGCCTCCTGGTCACCAGGAACGGGACATCACACACACTAAGGCGCCTGGAGGAGGGGGGAAGCTTCCTCACAACACTGGGCCTACAAGACAAAATCCCGGAGGATGTAACCGGAGGAAGAACAGCCCCAGACCCAACCTGGAGAGAGGCGGGTAAAGCGGACAAAAAGAGGCAACCCCGCAGCCCCCGATGAGGAGAGATCGAAGGGACGCTATCAAAAGTTTAAAGTTCCTCTTACCTTCTTGTGTTTGATCCACCTGTTGTGGTTACTGATGCTGATACCCCACAGTTCGGAGCCCAGGAAGGGACCCGTTGCGTCCAGCTGAAAACAAAATTTGCCCCATACAACCTTGAAAGCCCAGCGGCGGATCCCTGAGACTGGCGGCCATCTTGGATCAGCTTCGGCGATAGACAGGAAGCGAGGCGGAGCCGGATGACGTAGGAGGGGCGGAGCCACCACTTCACGCGAGATGTCCCTGCGGACGGGACCTGGACTCCTCCAAGATGGCGGCGAGCGGACCCGGAAGGGGCGGAGACTGCCGAACATTGCGGAAGTGCCGCAGGACAGCGAAGGCACCGGCGAAACTAGTCACTGCTGGGGACAGAGGGGGAGGATAAGGGAAAGAGGGACGAAAGGAGGAGGGGGGGGGAGCATAAGGGGACATAGGTGGAGCAGGGGAAGTAGCGGACACGAGAGGAGGGAGGGGGATACTGGACAGAAGGGAAGAAGGCAGACACAGAGGGGAAGCAGTAAGGAGGGGCCAAGGTAAAGCAGGTTAAGAGAGGGGGAGATTCAAGGAAGAGGGCTGGGAATATAAGGATGATGGCAGTATAGACAGGAGATATAGGGGTAGGTAGACTTCTAGCTAGATAGGCTCCCGGCAGGGAAAGGGAAAACATCAGGACATAGTGGAGCAATAAGAGACACATAAAGGACATATGGAGTATGAAGCATGGTTTTGGGCCACAGGGGGACGCGAACAGATCCTAGGGGTAAACAAAGAGGGGAGAATTTCAGCACATAATAGTGCCCGGGGGGCAAAGAACTACCAGGAGTTATTGTTAGTAAAAGTTATTAGCACACAAGTTGATTCAGTGCTTTAAAAGTTTAAAAGTTTTTAAAAATCTGATTAACACATTGAACATTTTTTGATAAGGATAACGGGTTGTCGGCTGGGACTGAGGTCTCGTCGTCATCGTGTGTCTGCACTCTCGGGCTAGGGCGGCTGCCCTAGGCCCTGAGCAAGACCTTGGGAAAGGGTGGAACGGAGCAGCCCTGGCGAGGAGAAAGGGGACGGAGGGAGCGCTAAGGATTTCCACCAACCCAAAGGCGAGGGGGGGGGGGAGTGGTCTCAGATCACAGATACCTCTCCCACCCTGTTTTTTGTGTTTGTTGTGTCTTTTTCCCCTTATGTGTCCCATGTTCCTTATGTCTCCTCCCCACCCCGCACCGTCTCCTACATAGGTGGTACCCCGCTGAGGCTGAGCAAAACGCCGTGCACTGCAGAGGACCAGAGGCTCCCCAAAACAGGTCTGACCCCCCCCAGTTAGAAATACTACAGACGAGAGGCAAGGTTACACAGCCGTCATGCCTCTAACCTTTATCTCACACAGTGCCAAAGGGCTGAACTGTCCCCGCAAACGTAAGATAGCACTCACTGACTATAAGAGAAAGAGGGCGGATTTCGTGTTAATCCAAGAAACACATTTTAGCACCACCAGCTTCCCCCAATATTTTGATAAACAGTTTAAACAGGTGTATCTATCTTCTGCAATGGAAAAGAAACGCGGAGTGGCAATATTGATCCATAACAGGGTGGGGATAAGGTGAAAACAGATAAGGAGGGCAGGTTCCTCATGATTACGGGGTCCATCAACCAACAGCCGATAACGGTTGCCACAATATACGCCCCAAACGGACACGACCCTGACTTCTTTACAAAAACGTTCGATACCCGACGGAAATTCAGTAAAGGCGCTATGATTGTAGGCGGTGATTTCAACACCGTGCTTAACGCATCACTAGACAGATCAGGCCCCCCCAGACATAGAACAACGCCACGGCCTTTGGCCCTGGAACAAAGGTTAAGGGATTTTCAATTAGTCGATGTATGGAGAGAGATGCACCCATTAGATAGAAACTACACTTTCTACTCCCACCTCCATGGCTCATTCAGCAGAATCGACTACTTCTTTGTCTCTAGTAGACTGGTCCCCGTGATCGCCCATACCGGGATCCATGATATTTCATGGTCAGATCACGCACCCATTGAGCTACGGTGCACACGGATAGGGCTGGACAGGCCGGGAGCAAATTGGAAACTAAACGAATCCCTCTTAAAGATCCCCGAACGGCAAGGAAAGATCGGGGAGGCGATTAAATATTTCTTTAAAGAAAATGAAGGTAGCGTTCGCTCTCACATAACCCTCTGGGAGGCACATAAAGCAACACTGAGGGGGGTTTTGATTAGCTTAGCGGCCAAAAAAAAAAGGGAAAGCAACGCAAAAATTCTAAAAGAACAAACAGAATTAAAGCATTTATGGGAGCAACACATGCGCTCCCCGAATGTAGCCACCCTCCAATGAATCAAAGACACCCAGATTAAACTGAATCTACTCCTTACCTCCCAGGCTGAGAAATCGTTAAGCTGGTCAAAGAGAAGATTTTTCGAGAAAGCAAACAAACCATATACCATGCTGGCTAACATGATTAATTCTAAAACAAACAACTATAACATACAAGCCCTGCGCCTGGAATCAGGAGGGGTTACGGCCAATCCCAAAAATATAGTCGGGGAATTCAAATCCTTCTATGAAAAATTATATGATGGGGAAAAGGTATCCCGATCTGCCGGAACGACCAGGGCCCTACAGGATTTCCTGAAAAGGTCGAATCTGCCGGGCCTGAGCGAGTCAGGTAGAGAGGTAATAGGTAGTGATTTCACAAACGAGGAACTATCAGAGGTTATTAAAAACCTAAAACCCTCTAAAGCCCCGGGTCCCGACGGATATTCAAATCTTTACTATAAGAAATATAGGAAACAATTGGCCCCATACCTTCTCCGTATGTTTAACCAAGTGCTAGGAGGTACCCCCTTTCCCCAACATATGCTCCAAGCGTCCATCTCGGTAATACACAAACAAGGGAAAGACCCCCAGGACTGTAAGAGCTACAGACCGATATCCCTGATTAATACGGACATAAAAATCTACGCTAAACTACTGGCCAACAGATTAAGTCTGTTCGTACCCAGACTGGTGCACCCAGATAAAGTCGGGTTTATCCAGGGTCGACAAGCAACTGATAACACCCGACGAATTATTGATCTGATAGAAATCGCTAATTCTAAATCAATACCAATTATGGCGCTCAGTCTGGATGCGGAAAAAGCGTTTGATAGGATAGACTGGCCATACCTAGAGACCACACTTGGAGCATTTGGCATGGGAGATAAATTGATAAAAGCTATATTTGCTCTCTACTCGGCCCCGTCGGCTAGGGTTACCCAGCAGGGATTTGCTTCAGATCCCTTCCAAATTAAGAGCGGAACGAGACAAGGATGCCCACTCTCTCCCCTCCTCTTTGCGATGTGTATGGAGCCATTGGCGGCCTAGATACGAGATAGCATAGACATCACGGGTATTGACATTGGAAGCCAGTCGCATAAGGTGGCACTATATACGTGTGATGTTTTCCTGACAATATCCAGACCCCTTACCTCTCTACCAAACCTGTTCGAGTTGCTGGGACGATTCAACAGGGTCTCCGGGTTCAAAATAAATCAGACTAAATCGGACACCCTAAACATAAATCTCCCCAAACATTTGGAGAAACTGATTGCCATAAACTTTAACTTCAAATGGCAACAGCACCAAATTAAATACTTAGACATCAACGTCACCAAGACATATAGCACACTATACCAAGCAAACTACCCCAGCTTGATGCGAACCACGAGAGGGGACATTAAGAGATGGGCCACACATAAAATTTCGTGGATTGGTAAAATCCACTGCGTTAAAATGAATTTACTACCACACCTTCTATATCTCTACCAAACCCTTCCGGTGCCATTAGGATTGAAGGATACCATCTCCCTCCAATCCGAGATAGATAAATTTATCTGGGGAGGGAAGAAGGCGAGGGTGGGCAAACAAATCATGTGCAAACAAACCGGGGCAGGAGGACTCGCGATACCTTGTTTGTTGTCCTACTACAAAGCGGCACAATTATGCCAAATTGTGCAATGGCATTCTAACTTAGACTCCAAAAGATGGGTCGCTCTATAAAGAGAGCTCTGCTCCCCCGTGGAGCTGGAACACTTGATTTGGTACCCCAAAAAGGTGCGATCAGGCGCCAAACTGCCGCTATCCCCAATGACCAATTCGCTTTCTGTCTGGGAGGCCACCAGGCTCAAATGTACACTGACCCACAAGTCATCGGGCATGACCCCACTGTGGGACAATCCGCTTTTTGCTCCGGGCCAGTCCAATGCGGAATTCACTATCTGGAAACAAAAAAACATCAATAGATTGGTAGACCTGGAAGGTAGACGAGGCATACAAACATTTGATCTACTTAAATCTAACAAAAATATCCCCAATGCCGAGTTCTTTAGATACCTCCAGATCACGGCTCATTCTATCAGACTGTCCAGCCACATACCCCAATGACGAATTTCGAAAAGCTCTGTCGATCAGGGACATCCACGGCGGGACTCACATCGCAGATGTACAAAGAAGTAACCGGGTCTAGCGCGACAGTGACGAACAAAACGGGATACATGACTAGTTTGGAAAAAGACTTAGGAGAGGTACTGGAGCTTGAGGAGTGGACAAAGATTGTAACGGCGACATCTAAAAGTTCCATGTGCACGACCTTAAGGGAGAACGCATGTATGGTGATGATGCGCTGGTACCACACCCCCACAAAACTAGCTACATTTCTGCCCAGTTACTCCTCATTGTGTCCTAGACAATGTGGACAGCAGGCAGACCTGTTACACATGCTGTGGTCTTGCCCCAAGATCGTCCCAGTCTGGGATTCAATTAAAGACTGGCTGAACAAGATTACAGGCAAACCCGTACCAATGGATCCATGGCTGTTCCTCCTGAACAGGGCAGATAAAGGGTTTACCAGAGGTGAGAATAAACTAATAGCTCACTTTGCTATGGCGGTTCGAGGGGAGATCGCAGCATGCGGGAAACAAAATGAAATCCCATCAATTACTAAGATTCGGAATAGAATTTGGTCAGTTTGCCAGATGGAGAAGTTGACAAGTTTGGCCAACGACACTGGTACACATTTTCTAAAAGTCTGGCTACCATGGTTAGCCCAGACAGACATACCGGGGGTAGAAAGGGCCACAATCTGGCACTAATAGAGGTAAGTGCGTTCTCCCTTGAACGACGGCCTAAGAGAACATGACGGTTCAAACAGTACCCCCTTGAACACCTAGATAGCGGCAGACAGGGATCAGAATGTAAATCAGGACTGAAATAAGGGGAGCACCCTGCCTCCTCAGACGCAGAGAGCCCCACACACCCCCATCCCCCACAACACCCCCACCCCTCCCCTATTCCGGGGGCTGTATGTACGTCTGTCCGTCTGTCTATCTGCCCGGTTTGTCTGTAATCGTAGGTCCCTGCAAACAATTGAGTTACATATTTTACATGATGATCCTGTATCACAAAAGTATATTCTGTATGTAAAAGATGTACGAGCCTAATAAAATTTAAGTTGAAAAAAAAAAAAAAGGTTGAACATCTTTTTAAAAAGGAAAGGTATACAGGGATATACCTAATAAGTAAACATGGGAAGGATGTTGATCCAGGGATTAATCCGATTGACAATATTTGGAGTCAGGAAGGAATTTATTTTTCACTTTATGAGATATCATTGGATAATGTGACACTGGGGTTTGTGTTTGCTTCCTCTGCATCAAAATACTGTAAGTACGGATATAGGATAAAGTGTCTGTCGTCTAAATGTAGCATGGGTTGAACTTTGATTCACATATGTCCTTTTTCAACTTCATCTACTATCTCACCACATAGGTTCACATAACCCTGGATACATCTGTACAGTATATGCAAAAGTAGAACATACTAATGCTGTATACTGTACTTGTACTGTATATACAGCAGTTAGTAAACGGTTGTATATAAAAGGTAGATCAGACTCACTTCTGACATCTCAAATTCATGGCCGCCCTCTTGAATCTTAATAAGACAATTAACATCTCAATCATTTTCATTGTTTATAGATCCACTGGTGTATAAGTGCATTGTTTTAAATATTTAGAGCCTATATAAAATAATTGTGTTACTGATTCATTGCTTAAACAGGAAAACATGTCGTTGCCAGGACAATAAGAAGCTTCCAGAGGATTATTATTATGTATTCCTATTATTATGCTGATTTTTTTCAGGGTCATAAAATACACAAAGTATTCTGCTAAACACGAATTGTTGCAGTATATATCCTAGCAACTACAGCTGATAATACAGCAGCTCTGCCTTATGTCATTGCTAAGCAAATAGAATAACGAGAGGCACAGAGGCCATGCAATGTATGTCAGCCCCTTCCCCGGCTCCCGAGGGTGTAGCAGCGATACCTCCGTATAATACTTGCACAGTCTCTCTGCCATATAGATGGTATGGAGTAGGTGCTACCCAGGCGCGGCGGGTTGTGGGTGAAAGTGTGAAATAAAAATGGGCGCCAGGAAGTTTTATAAAACAAAGTTTGAATGCGGAAACACTCCACAGAGATGTGCACAAAAGGAAGTGCTTTAGGTGGGGTCTTCATCTGGGATCTGGTCCTATCCAGAGGAGACGCTTAACTTGTGTTACCTGCAGCAAAGGATGAGAGGGGGAGGGAGAGAGGGGGGAGGAGAGAGGGGGGGAAAAAGGGCGGAGAGATTTTCTGATCCTCGTTACAGGCGCTGGCATAAGATGGGGCACGTTACTAACTTAAAAATAACAAATAGTGAGAAGACATAACTAAATACACACCACTAACACATCGAACCTACAGTATACACAGAACTTACAGGAGGGCCTCAGTTGAAACTCTGAAGAACGTGCTTCTGTAACAAGGGTGTGGCTATCATTAGGGACTGACCCTTTAGCCCATAAAACACATCACTGTCATTAGGTCACTTTGCTCCTACGTGAGACTGACCATTTAACCCATTAAACACGTCCCTGTCATTAGGTCACTTTGCTCCTGAGACTGACCTTTTAACCCAATAAACACATCACTGTCATTAGTTCACTTTGCTCCTATGTGGGACTGACCCTTTAAAACTTGCTTTAACAGCTTACAAGCTAAGTCAAGTCAAGGAGAAAGTTTTATCGTTGTTGTGTGGCGAGCAGAACTATGATCCCAGCAATTATTGTTCACTGGCCCTTGAAAAGCCAATTTTTCGGATCCGCAAAGAAGATTGAAAATGAAATCCCACTGTAACTATCAATGTAATGGAGCTGTGCTATTTACTGCTTATAGGGTCAGTCCTACAGTACATGCAGTAGCAGCCAATATAAAACAGTGATAGCCTATAAAGACTTATCGGGGTCTACGTATCAACCAGTTCCCATGAGAATAACAGGATTTAGCTGCAGTGCAGAATGTTATTGTTTTGTATTTTTTATTAATATCAAGGTGACAATGCTATCAGCTGCTATCTGCCAATGGAGCCCAGTTATGTCTGTGTCACGTGAGACCAGGAATTTACACCTTCATACCGGGATCATATCACTGAGCAAAGCCAAATAGTAAAACAAAATGTCATTTATTCCATTGAAACAGACGTACACACAGTGGATTACAAAATACAAGAGGAAAACACACTTACTGGGAGCCTGGGGGAAAAACGAGACTTTCCTAGCTTCTACAGTCCATAAAACAAAGTTTGTAGTTGACCGGGACTTGGCCCGAAATATCCAGGAACTCAAATCGGCTTGAAGTTCCTGATGCCACCGTTGTATCTGCTCCGGAGATGCCAAAATCCCTTGACCGGGAGATAGCACCAAATGTCCTGGTACTCTTTCCGGCTTGTAATTCCAGCCGCGACCACTACGTTCTCTTCTCAGAACTTGGCCCCGAAAAGTGGGACTTAGAAAATTTCTCGCCTTGAAATTTCTGCAGCCGGCTCGCGTCTATTTCTCCGAGAGCATCTTTTGGTGATTTCGAATTTGCCGCTGCTGTCTTGGTGCTCAAAATCGTAGAGATTCTCAACACCGGATTGGCTGCTGGCTTTCTTATAGTAATTTGGAGTTCATTCACAAAATACTACAGCCAATCCCAGTGTGGGAACTTTCCAACCAGCCAATCAGATGGCTGCCAGTCTTTTTCACACATGGCTTCTCCATTTTGGCTTTATTTTTGTTAAATAAATCACGACACGGTGTAATATGTCATGTGTTGTTGTTCATCTGAGGTTGTATTTATTTTGATGATTGTTATTATGTCCTGATATGTAAAACCATAGAATTCAAAGAGGGTGTACTTTCTTTTTCACACAACTGTATTTATTTAAGTTATGGTGGGTGAAAAAGGCGACAACAAACCTCCACCGTTAGCATATAGCCAATAAAGAATATCACTTGTGAGCACAATCACATGTCTTAGACAAGTCTGCAACCCTGCCTTTCACCATTATCACCCAGCATGCAGTGTTTCCACTACAGCAAGGGATTCTGGGAAATGACATGCAAATGGGAACACAATGTGTCACCTTTTGCCTGAAATCCATTTTTACATGGAACCTTTATAAGCTAATGCTCGCTGTTCACACAGCTTTTAAGCACAGCATGGGATTAGATGTAAAGCCAGTCAAACCTACACAGCCTTGAAAATTGCAAAGCCAGTATTACCAACTTCACACGGATGAGACCCAATAAGGTTGAAACATGTCTGTGAGAGGGTTGACTGGCTTTGCATCTTGTCTCATACTGTGCTTAAAAGCAGTGTGAACAGCGATGCATTTGCTTATATGGGTTCCATGTTAATGGTTTTTCAGGCAAAAGGTGACACATTGTGTGCTCATTTGCATGTAATTTCCCAGAATCCCTTGCTGCAGTTGAAGCACTGTATGCTAGGTGATAATGGTTGGAAGGCAGGGTTGCAGACCTGTCTAAGACATGTGAATGTGCTCACAAGTGATATTCTTTATTGGAGATATGTATATGTATATATATGTATATGTAGCCAGGTCCCCCTCTGCGCGTCTGACCCCCTCCCTGTACCCACCTCCGCGGTGGTCGTGAGTATGGCTCCCGGTTGCAGAGTCGCGAGGGTGCGGGCGTGTGTGCGCGCCTTCCGGCGTACGTATCAACAGGTGTCGGGAGTGCAGTTGACAGCTGGTAGTTGCGCAGGGTGTGCGCACTCCCGGTGGCTGCCGTGCAGGGTGCCGCCATCTTGTGCGAGTTTGCGCATGCGCAGTTGGAGCTCCAGCGGCCGTTACCAGTTGCGCATGCGCGAGGACAAGCGCGCGAAGAACTAGCCTACCAGGGAAGGCTCTTGGAAGGGACTACAAGTCCCATGAGCCTCAGGAGCGCCCCACATGATGCCAGGGAGCCTATAGGGCTGGAGCAATCCCCTGCTTGCAGGGATTGATACATTTTCGCGCGCGAAGCCACGCCAGTCAGGACCAGGAAGAGCTAGAGGTAGGAGGTGAGTGCAGGGGTCTGTGACCCACTGCATTAGGCCAGCAGCCCCCTAGGCCCCAGTTAGGTCCTGAGCCACATATCAGATTGTTGTGCTACAGGGACAGGCCCTAGGTGGGGACTCTGCCCCATTATCTGTTTGGTAGTCAGGGACACAGTGCTACGCAGCGCAGCCCTGTAAGGTGGGTACTGGGACCAGAACGCCACCAAGGACACAGAGACATACGGTGATATTATCCACGCCGGAATTCACCCCACGCGGTGGCGGATGACGACTTCGGACCGGACGGAATCCCTGTAGTAGTCTGCGGAACCCGGGTGCAGGAGCCCCGGGCAGGTATCATTCTACAAGTGCACCAACACTGTACAGCAATGCCAGGATCACGCCTAAAGGGTGGGGGTATCACTTGGGGACACTTACGTGGTAGAGTGGCCAAGGGTCTCGGACAGTATAATGGACAAGGTGTGGGGACACCGTGGGGGGTTGCGCCCTGCGAGGTGCATTGGCTAGTTGTACCTCTAG
>WSYH01002565.1:0-36942 GCA_036426205.1 Ascaphus truei
CACCCACCGACCCAAAGTCACCCACCCACCAACCCAAAGTCACCCACCCACTGACCCAAAGTCACACACCCACCGACCCAAAGTCACCCAGCCACCGACCCAAAGTCACCCACCCACCGACCCAAAGTCAAACCGACCCAAAGTCACCCACCCAGTCACCGACCCAAAGTCACCCACTCAGTCACCAACCCACCCACCCACTCAGTCAAGTGTCACCCACCCACCCACACAGTCACCCACACACTCAGTCAACTCAGTCACCCACCCACCTAGCTGTCAAGGGGGGGGGGAGGCCTAACCCTGTCGTACGCCCCCCCAAAATTACATCCCGGGCAACGCCGGGTCTCTCAGCTAGTCCTTGCTAAAGCTGATTGAAGAAATAATAAAGACTGCTGATTTGAACAGGAAACCTGATTACATCGCAAAGATTTTTTCTAAACGTAGCCTTTGCAGCTACTGTCTGACATTGAGTATTGGCATTGACATGAGTGTATTGCCAGGTCTAAATGTTTACTTAGACATAAAAACTTGGCAAGCTCAAAACCCACTGCATTACATACAGTTGTGTGAAAAAGAAAGTACACCCTCGTTTAATTCTATGGTTTTACATATCAGGACATAATAACAATCACCTGTTCCTTAACAGGTCTTAAAATTAGGTAAATACAACCTCAGATGAACAACAACACATGACATATTACACCGTGTCATGATTTAACAAAAATAAAGCCAAAATGGAGAAGCTATGTGACAAAAACCAAGTACATCCTTACTGCTTCCATAGGAATTAAGATGCTAAGTAGCAGACAGGTGCTGCTAATCAAATGCCCTTGATTAATATATCATCAGCAAGTGAGACCAACTCTATAAAAGTCGAAGTTTTAGCAGTTTGCTGGTCTGGAGTATTCAGGTGTGTGTTAACACAATGCCAAGGAGGAAAGACATCAGCAATGATCTTAGAGAAGCAATTGTTGCTACCCATCAACCTGGAAAGATTATTCAAAAGTGGAAAACATTCAAGACAGTTGCCAATCTTCCGAGGAGTGGACGTCCCAGCAAATTCACCCCAAGGTCAGACCGTGCAATGCTCAGAGAAATTGCCAAAATACCCAAGAGTTACATCTCAGACTCTACAGGCCTCAGTTAGCATGTTAAATGTTAAAGTTCATGACAGTACAATTATAAAAAGACTGAACAAGTATGCTTTTATTGGAAGGGTTGCCAGGAGAAAGCCTCTTCTCTCTAAAAAGAACATGGCAGCACGGCTTAGGTTTGCAAAGTTGCATCTGAACAAACCACAAGACTTCTGGAACAATGTCCTTTGGACAGACGAGACCAAAGTGGAGATGTTTGGCCATAATGCACAGTGCCACGTTTGGCGAAAACCAAACACAGCATATTAGCACAAACACCTCATACCAACTGTCAAGCATGGTGGAGGAGGGGTGATGATTTGGGCTTGTTTTGCAGCCACAGGACCTGGGAACCTTGCAGTCATTGAGTCGACCATCAACTCCTCTGTATACCAAAGTATTCTAGAGTCAAATGTGAGGCCATCTGACCGACAGCTAAAGCGTGGCTGAAATTGGGTCATGCAACAGGACAATGATTCCAAGCACACCAGCAAATCTACAACAGGATGGCTGAAAAAGTAAAGAATCAAGGGGTTGCAATGGCCCAGTCAAAGTCCAAACCTCCACCCAATTAAAATGCTGTGGTGGGATCTTAAGAGAGATGTGCATAAACAAATGCCTGCAAACCTCAATGAACTGAAGCAACGTTGTAAAGAAGAGTGGGCCAAAATTCCTCCACAACGATGTGAGAGACTGAGAAAGTCCTACAGAAAACGATTACTTCAAGTTATTGCTGCTAAAGGTGGTTCTACAAGCTATTGAATAATAAGGTGTATTTAGTTTTTCACACATGGCTTCACCATTGTGGCTTTATTTTTGTTAAATAAATCATAACACGGTGTAATATTTTATATATTTGTATATTGTAATATAATTTCTACTCATACTATTACTCTCTTTAGCAGGCGATATTGAACCTAACCCAGGTCCTCCCATTTTCAGCTCTGTACCATACCCCTGAGAATACACCCTTCAAATTCCAAAAAGGGCTATCGGTCGCCCATATAAATATCCGGAGCCTGCTGCCCAAACTGGACAAACTAAGGGCATGGTGCCTTATGCATAAACCCAAATCCATCGTTATTACAGAAACATGGCTAACCCCTAAAACCCCTGATGCAAATATCGCCATTCAGGGATACTCCATTTTTAGGAGAGTAGGTCAAAGAGAGGAGGAGGGGTGTTATTTTATATTGCAGACACATTACAATTTACACTGTTAAATTGCCCCCCCAAGCCCACCCTTTTTTGAAATTCTAGTTGGCAAAATCTGCCTCCCCTTTTCTAAGCCCATCTTGGTTGCTGGCATCTACCGCCCCCCTAAAGCCCCTCCACAATCCCTGACTGATATCACCCAGTTTCTTGGCTCCATTGCCTCTCTGAATGGGAAGAGTGAGCTGCTAATTCTTGGGGATTTCAACTACAATTGGCTTGATATACAGTAAAGGTAATGTGGTGCTCAGCATGAAAAACCCATCAGGTTATAATGTGAGATGAACACTTCTGGGACATAATGCTATTCAAACCTAGAAAAGGGGGCGCCAGTGGCCCTGAAGGCAGGGGTAGATGCCAAAAACACCCCCCCTAACCTCATTGGGCTGGCCCCAGGTAAGTACTCACGAATGTGTCACCAGTGGTCCTCTCAGTCTGCGTGCTGTTGCCAATAGGGAGAAATCCAATGCAATGTAGGTAGGTGTAGTGTAGGTTGCAGCCTTCTGTTTTTATGTCCTCACAATAAGAAATATTTTTTGCCAGACCTGCTATCACCGTTTTTGCTGTGCGTTGCACCTACCTACATTACAATTGGCTTGACCCTAAAAACCACAAAATCCAGATACAACTCAAGTCACTTAACCTATCACAACTCATTTCCCAACCCACACGGACAAACCTGAAATCGCACAACCATTCCTTGCTAGACTGGATTCTCTCCTCAAACCCCAGCAGAATCCAATCCTCTGGCATCCTTCCTGACATTTTCAGTGACCATGCAATAGTGTACTGTGTAAGGAATTCGTGGATGGCGGTGCATCTGCCTGGAACAAATAGCGTGGGACCAAACTTGCAGGAACTGGGTACAAAAATAAATTTATTGGCACATACAATAGACAGCAACAGCAACTCTGACGCGTTTCAGGCGCACCGGGCCTTTGACTTTGACAAAGGCCCGGTGCGGCTGAAACGCGTCAGAGTTGCTGTCTTTTTTATGTGCCAATAAATTTCTTTTTGTACACAGTTCCTGCAAGTTTGGTCCCACGCTATTTTTTCCAGGCAGATGCACCGCCATCCACGAATTCTTTGCATTGCATACCACTTCGGTAGGAGCACGCCCCACAGCACCTGGATCTTCAGTGATTTGTGAGTTATTCCTGCTTTATTCCAGTGTACCTCAGCCAGCGACACCCATACAAAATCTACCTCTTACAAAGGTTAGTGGGAGTCCACACAGAGTGGCTTGAAATGAGTTACAAGTGACATGGTTATGGATTACAACGCTGTGTGTATTTGGAAAGACATTTGATTATATTTTATTGATGCATGGACGTTCCTTGAGAGCATTGCATAGGAGTTTGTACTCCTATTCTTTCACCGTGTACTGTGTAAGGAAAATTAAACCACTCCAATCAAGCCCTAAAGTTCTCCTCACTAGAACATTTAAAAACTTTAACCCACAACAGTTTCTGGATGACCTTACCAACTGCCCATGGCACAGAATCGATTTAATTCCCGACCCTGATTCTGCGCTCGACTATTTCCAATCCGAGTTCTTAAAACTCTGCGATACCCATGCTCCACTACGCAGAATAATGGTACGGGGGGCCCACCTTCCATGGGTTACACCTGACCTTATAGCACTCTACCAGTTCAGGGATACCTGGTGGAAAAGCCACAAAGTAACTGGCACTACCAAGGATCTTAATCACTACAGATGCCTGCGGAACATGTGCACAAGGCAAACAAGGCACGCAAAAGCACAATATTACTCTGACAATCTCCACCAGAATACATCAAACCCAGCTAACTTCTGGAAGGTTATCAACAACATATTCCAGCCTCCTAACCATCAACAACCATCAACAACCAAGTAATATCACTAAGGGGGATATTATTCTGACAAACCCCACTGACATCGCAAATGCATTCAATGATTACTTTGTGGGGTGTGCCACTAACTTATTAGCGAAATGCAGCCCAAACCACAAACCTACAAATAAGGGTTGCGGGTTGAAGAAGCGCGTTAATCGCGCGAAACATATGTCGGGTCGGACGCCACACGAGTGACGTCACAGAGGAGCGGCGGCACATACGGCACATGCGGCTGATGCGGACCCATTTCAACTACACCAGCTGTAGCACGGCGTGTATATTCTCCCCTGTTGCTGTTTGGCCCCTCACCATCCCCCACCACCCCCCCCCTCACCACCCATCCTCACCACCCCTCCGACCTCACCTCCCCTCCTTCAACGCCTTTCGTCCGCCCTCCCGCCTCTGCCTTTCTCCCGCCCACCGCTCACATCCCCTGCGCCACACAGCCGCCGCACGCACTAAACAGACCTGCCACACTCGACAAACACCCGCCGCCTCTCACCCACCCCACACACTCGACACACACCTGCCGCATCCTGCCCCTACGCAACAATATCACTGACCAGCTGTCACCCGCACTCGCCACACACCCGCCGCCTCACACCCTAGCAGGACCCCGACCCACAGCCAGCACTCACTGCCCGTACTGAACACCCACCTGCCGCCTCACACACGCTCACACCCTAGCAGGACACACGCCTCACATTTTTACATCACTTATGTCACCAAAATATACATTGTACTGTGGTGTGTTTACAATAAACCATTTGTATACAACATCGTATTACATTTTCTTCCATCTTTCTTTTCAACATTATTATCCAACCTTTCCAACAAACAGTCACCTATTGTTCCACGATTTATAAATAATACTACCTATTACGCATTTACATCCCGGGCAACGCCGGGTCTCTCAGCTAGTATATATATATTATTACAGTCCTGTAGATAATGAGGTAGGTGCATGGAGGTGTAACATATATGACCACGAGATCTCAAAAGATATTGAGTAAAGAACCCCACTTGTCTGCACTCTTTACCTAAATATGGGTGTGTTATACCTAATTGCCAAAGGCGGCACAGAAAGTCCCTGTCAGAGTATGGAACCGACGAAAAACAAAAAATTATTTAATACATCAAAATATCACACTTAATTGTTAAAATAAATGCTAAAATTTCAAAAATCCCCATATGGGAGCGGGGGAGTGGGAGCAAAATGATGCTTTCAAGATACTTATACCGCAAAGCCTATGTGAACACAGGAGGGGAAATGTAATCTCTGACTACAGTATTACAGTAGTAAATCAATCAGATATTTTCTTTTGTTCCCACTCCCCCGCTCCCATATGGGGATTTTTAACATTTTAGCATTTATTTTAACAATTAGGTGTGATATTTTGATGTATTAAATAATTTTTTGTTTTTCGTCGGTTCCATACTCTGACAGGGACTTTCTGTGCAGCCTTTGGCAATTAGGTATAACACACCCATATTTAGGTAAAGAGTGCAGACAAGTGGGGTTCTTTACTCAATATCTTTTGAGATCTCGTGGTCATAAAAGTTAAAAGGTAGTGAGAATAAATGCACCTTCCGGTCCTGGAAGACACCTTACTGTCCATTAAAGACAACCCACTGTAAGGTATCTACCAGCACCGAAAAGTGTCATGGTAGAAGATGCCCAATGCCCTCAATCTAGTTGTTGACATAGAAATTTGTTTATGGGGCAAGAGCATGGATGAGCTCTTCAATTAACTTAACATGCCATTTATTGCAAGCATCTAAAAGCCAGGATTCATCAAGCTCCGCTGCAGGGTACCACACCCCGATCCGGCATTGACTGCCCATAAGGTTAATGGGAGTTGATGCCGGATTGGGGTGCGATACCAGAGCTTGATGGATCTGCTCCCAAGTCTCAGGTCTATTATCGATAGATTTATAAATGCAGCAGGTGATTTTCAGTTGGAGGAGAGGTAAAGAATTGACAATAAACTTATGATGGGTAAAAAATTGTTAGTTGTTAGACAAAAAAAGTGGTAGGCAGTGCACTCCTATTTGTAATTATACGTTACAATTAGGTTGCCGAGTGCTTCCGACCAAACAAACATGCAGCAATTTGTTGACATCAGTACAGTGAAAAATAGATCCAAAAAGATAGTTATGAAATAAATACTGTTTATTTAGTTACGAAATAAATACAGTTTATTTAGTTACATCAGTACATACGTCTGATCAACGTTTTGGCTCTTATTGATTTTTTTTTTATAGAACGCTCTTTTGGAGTGCCTGGAAATATTTTTCTCTGAGTAAAAAGAAAAATGACAACTTTTTATCATACAAGATACAGCAAACACAAGAGTCCATCTACAGGTCTTCCCCAGAGCCCCAAAACCTGCTTCAGTCCGGTTACAGAGATACTTTAAAAAAAAAAAAAAATCTAGTTCACTGTTTAAAATAATGATGAATAAAAATAATGCAAAAACCTAAATCATATAACTGAAAAACATCATTTTTTTAAAACAAAATTTAAAAAACAAAAAAGGTGTTGAGAAACACCTTAAGTTTTTAACTCCACATTAGAGATGGACACTTGGCCTGGTGATCTAGCATAGGTTCTAAATAATTTTGGTTCTGGATCTAAAAATCTTAAGGGATTTGGTTTTGGAATGTAAGGTCCTCACAGGTTATTTCACACAGCCGGATTTTCCCCCATCTCTGCTTTTTATTGAACCTTCATGAAAGTTTCTAATAAGTTGTGTTTCTACTTTTAAGGCCTCGTCATAGACTTGTGAAGTCTCGTAAGCTTGTGAGTACCCTTCGCTATAATGATCTGTCGTACATCTGTGCATCTCCAGGAATAATCGTCAGATTAGAATAATTGAAATGTAACATGTATATGTCACATGCAATTTAAACGCAAACTTATTGTGTGCGCTCCTATTCGGAAAACTTTGGCTTAGATTTACTGAACTAAATAATCAAAATATAAAAAACAGACAGAACAATCTTATGCATGAGATGAGCTATGTACTGATGGTGCAACGGGAACAAAAAGGGACCACAATTCCCTTGAAAAGTAAAAAACAAAAAAGGAGTTGTCCTTAGCATGCAGGTAAAAAAAAATAAAGAAATTCAGGAGAAGCCAAAAAAAATAAAAATCAGAGTTTTTACTTAAGAAAAAAGAGGCACATAAGCTTAATCATCAAATGTACATACTGTACATAAAACAAGATGCATCATGAGCGCAAACCCTACTGAAATAAAACCTTTTATATCCAAAGAACTGTCGGAAGCAGTCTAATAAATACATCAAAACTGCACCCTGCCTACACACACACACACACACACACACACACACATTACACCTCTCTTCCCCCCCTAAACCTCTCTCTCCGGCCCCTCAGCCTTCTCATCTTCTACTTTACTTCTTTTTCCTACACTGGTATATACACTGATAAAAATCAATGACTACAAAAATGGATAATTTTTATGAAAAATTAAAAAAAGTCTACATTTAGCCTATAATAGTAATAATCCCCTCAGAACAGGGCATTACTGGCCAATAATGCCCTGGCTGGGTTACCTCGGCTTCGCCTCGGGCCTTCAACTCTTCAAGCCAGGGCATTATTGGCCAGTAATGCCCTGTTCTTCTGGGATTATTACTTAAGTATATTGAAGTACAGTTACTGTTAGTACTTATAAACTTCAGAGTTGCTAGAATGAGCAGGATTGAGAATGCCACTCAATGCTCATCTTGCCACATGTATGTGCACTTGGAGCAGCTGTTCCAAGGAGCACACTGCTGTGAGAGGTGTGAGCGGGGGGTGGGGGGGGGTCTCTTTAGAGTCAGAGATTGCTGATCTGAAGAGGCAACCTACAATATTGAGGGACATTGGCAATCTTGAAAGGGGTTTAGAGCTCACTGAGCAGGCCCTTGCTTTGACTAGTGGTGCAGATGATGGTGCTGTTAGGGAGGAGCAGGTAGGTAGCTTGGTTGCTGTTAGTGAGGAGCAGGTAGGTAGCTGGGTAACAGTTAGAAGGGGAAGCAGGGGCAATAGGGAGAGGCAGGTCGTTTCTGAGCTGACACATCCCAATAGATTTGCCATGTTGAGTGAAGATATTGGGAATGTTGGGGCAGAAAGAAATCGGCAAGGCTGGGGGAGACTATCCTCTAGCAGCCAGGGGAATGGTTCCTCCAGCACAGTGGGACTCGGGATGCTCAGATACAAAGAAAGATGTGGTGGTGGTAGAGGGATATTAGGAAGGTAGATAGGGCAATATGTTGCCAGGACCGCATGAACCGAACAGTTTGTTGTCTCCCGGGTGCTCGGGTTCGGCACATTGCGGATCGGGTAGACAGATTGTTGGGGGGGAGAAGGGGGCTGTGATTGACCCAGTGGTCTTGGTACACATGGCACCAATGACAACGTTAGAGAAAGATGGAGGGTCCTAAAAAATGATTTCAGGGATCTAGGCCAAAAGCTTAAGTCAAGGACCTCCAATGTAGTATTTTCTGAAATACTACCAGTGCCATGCGCTACCGCAGGGAGACAGTCAGAGATTAGGTAGGTTAATGCATGGCTAAGAAAGTGGTGCAGGAAGGAGGGGTTTGGGTTTTTAGAGCACTGGGACTCCTTTTCTGAGAGGTGCCATTTATATTCTAGGGACGGATTGCACCTCAATGAAGAGGGATCTTCTTGCTTGGGGGGGGGGGGCGAATGTAAAAAAGTTGGAGGAGATTTTAAACTAGGATGGAGGGGGGAGGGGAATGAAACAGATAAACTAAATAGAATAGAGGAGGATAAAAAGGGGTTATGGAGGTAGAATGGGGGCAAGTGCGAGTTTGACAAGCAGTGAGACACCCATAGTAAATACAGATAATACTAGAAAACTTCTAAAGACTAAACCAAGTGGGCGCAGAAAGGAAGGAGCAGATAAGATTTATTTATTTATTTATAAAATATTTTACCAGGAAGTAATACATTGAGAGTTACCTCTCGTTTTCAAGTATGTCCTGGGATAATAGTACAGGCTGAAAAAAAACTGAAATGCATGCTTGCTAATGCAAGAAGCCTGACAGATAAAATGGGGGAGCTTGAATTAATAGCTGCAAGGGAGCAGTATGATATCATAGGCATTACTGAAACATGGTGGGATGAAACTCATGACTGGACAGTTCATTTAGAGGGTTATTCCCTTTTTCGGAAGGATCGAACAAATAGAAGGGGAGGTGGAGTATGTTTATATGTTAAATCGGTTCTAAAACCTATTATAAGGGATGATGTTTATGAAGGGAATGATGAAAATTTGGAGACCTTATGGATAGAAATTAGCAGTGGAGGTAAAAGTATAAAGAAAATGTTTGTAGGGATATGCTATAAACCAACAAATATCTGTGAGATTGAGGAAGCTAAAATACATTTGCAATTGGAGAAGGCATCAAAACTGGGCCATGATTAATAATGGGTGGTTTCAACTATCCAGACAGACTGGGGCAATGAGATTAGCGTTACAACAAAAGGAAACAGGTTTTGGGAGGTTATTAAAGACAATTATATGACCCAAATTATTGAGGAACCAACCAGGAGAGGTGCAGTACTGGATTTGGTCATATCAAACAATGTACAAGTAATAACAAATATTGAAGTCCTGGAACATTTGGGTAACAGTGATCATAACATGGTCTCATTTGAAATAAATTATCAAAAAACAGATTACTTGGGTTCAACAAAGACTTTAAACTTTGGAAAGGCAAATTTTAATAAACTGAGGTCTAATCTAGTAGTAATACAATGGGATGATGTTTTTGCAGGGAAAAATGTAGAAGAGAAATGGGCAGTCTTTAAAACATTGTTAGAAAAGCACAATTATCAGTGTATACCTGTGACGGTAGGAGGGTTTGGCCCGGGGTTAACGGGGTTACACCCCAAGGGCCCCCCTCTAACCTCGCCAGGGAGACAAGGGGTTAACTGGGCTGAGGCCCAGAAATGTGATTTTACCCTTGTTATAACCTGTACATGTATTCTCCCCCTGTTTCCCTGTCCCATTGTAATGTCTGGGTTAATCAGTGTTTGCATAACACACACACTGGATCATCAGGGGTTAATAAGCTACAGTTTAAGGAAATTCCACTGTATGGTGTCTTTTCAGGAAACCTGGACTTCAAAGGGCTTAATTGGAGTGGAAGGTGAAAAGCAGAAGGGTTTTTAAAATGTAAAGGCCAAATGGGTCTATTCACGTTTTGATATGCAAGCTTCCTCTCTGGAAATGCATATCAAAAGAGAGGTCTGGGCTAGGTGTGATACATAGTAATCAAGAGAGTGATTACCTAATTGCTAAGCAAAAGCCCACTTCAAAAGGTTTTATTGATGGGGCCAGGGGAGGGGGCTACCCCCAAACAGGATATCAAAAGTGAGTAACTTTAATAAATATAAGAATATTATGAGATGTCCTTGGCTGAACCAGCTAAGAATTACATAAGTGTATTGGCGGGAGTCAGCCGATCTTTGGGAGTCTCAACACTGTATATGTACCTGCTGCTAAATGCCAGATATTAATATCTCTATTAATTTTCATATTACAATGTAATGATGGGTCTCTCTACGACCGTCAGGTGTCACAGACCGTATTAATATATCTCACCTGACTGTATGTTTTACTGAACTCAAGTTATGAGGTAATTTGCAGTAAATATGAAACTTTGGTTGAGTCTGAGGAACCCCTGTTGTGATGAGCAGGAAAGGAGAATTTACAAACCTGATCATCAAAGACCAAGGGAAGTGGATGTTTTTGTAAATGTGGTAATTCACACTTCAATGGAAGCCAAAAGAGCTTCAAAGACTTTTTACTAGACAGCACGGAGCCGTAAACTGGGAAGGAGGGGGTTAAAATGATATATAAGTCAGAACCACCTTTTACCCATTGTTGTTCATGTTCATGCTGTTCATTGTTCCTCATGCAAATGTCTTCATGTCTGCATGTCATCAGGCCTGTGTCTTTTTATGACCTGCCTGTTTTGCTGTGATGTCAACTGCGATATGGGAGAAGTGGCAGTCTGTAATCCTGCTGGCTGTCTTGCCATAATCTTTACGTAAGTGTCTATATTTTGCCTGTTATTTGTACATATTTGCTGTGTTCACCTTTATCAAGGAATAAAATCACTTTATTATATCTTAAGTCTCGTCCCAGTTCAAACCCAGGTATATATATATTTATATATAGTTTTGGTGTAAATTACAGCCTGTCGCAAGCTCTCGTGACAATACCCTTGGGTAATACCCTATTTCCTCGATTGTAAGACACACCCTTGATTTAATAAAAAAAAATTGGGAAAAAAAATCCCACTATATAAATGTGCAGAATTTTTTTATTTTAACTAGAAGGGTCACATGACACTTCAATAACCAATGGGGAGAGAGAGGCAGGCACAGAATGGGGAGCAACAGGCAGAATGGGGGGAGAGAGAAAATGGAGGGAAAGGGGGGAGAGAATGGGAGGGAAGGGTGAGGAAGGAAGGTATGGGAGAGAATGGGAGGGCACACACAGACCAGAGCGAGACAGATATGGCAGGGGCAGAGGGGGGAGGGGGGGTTCTTAACCTTTTGCTGTCAGAGCAGCCAGCATCAGATTTCAAAGCAGTGAGAGAGTGAAGCATGAGAGCAGTAAGAACAGGATGGGTAGGAAGGTGTCCTGGATAAATAAACACACTAGCCATTTACATTTAGTGGCCCTTATTATGATGTTACCAAGTACTGTACCTTTTTATTCCTGTACTCATTGCTTTCCTTAAAGTAAAAAGAACATGTTCTAACAATCTCCTCTCTTGCTTTTGCTAGCAGAGAGAGAGACACACACACACGCAAACAGTGACACACGCAAACACATACAGAGAACAGAGAGAGAGAGAGAACACAAGAGCAGAGAGAGACGATGAGAGAGAGACACACACACACATACAGAGACCCACACAGAGAGAGCGGACACACACAGAGACAAACACACAGAGAGAGAGAGAGACACGCACACACACACAAACGAGACAAACACAGAGAGAGAGAGAGAGAGAGAGAGAGAGACACACACACACAGAGGACAACCACAGAGAGAGAGAGAGAGAGAGAGAGAGAGAGACACACACACATACAGAGACACACAGAGGAGAGAGAGAGACACACACAGAGACAAACACAGAGAGAGAGAGACAACGCAACACAGAGAAGAAACACACACACTACAGAGACAACACCACATACAGAGACAAACCACAGAGAGAGAGAGAGACACGCACACACAACACAAACGAAAGACACACACATACAGGACAAACACAGAGGAGAGAGAGACACGCACACATACAGAGCCACACACAGAGACAAACACACAGATGAGAGAGAGAACGCACACCACACACACAAACAGAGAGACACACACATACAGAGACAAACACAGAGAGGGAGAAGAGGAGACGCACACACACACAAACAGAGACACACAACAAGGATGAAGAACAACACAGAGACAAACACACAGAGAGAGAGAGACACGCACACACACACAACAGAGACACACTCATACAGAGACACACACATACAGAGACAAACACAGAGAGGGAGAGAGAGAGACACAACAAACACATACATAGACACAACACAGAGAGAGAGAGAGAGACATACAGAGAGTGACAAACACATTGAGACACACAGAGAGAGACACACAGACACACCCAGAGACACAGCTACCTCTGCACCTCCTGCATTTCACATGGGGATTCGGGAATGGGGGGGGGGGGCTTCTGGGCAATGTTGATGTGCCCTGACAGACATCTCCGATCCCTCTGCACCTCATGGGGAGGGAAGGGGAGGGGGGCGGGAAGGGGAGGGGGGGCGGGAGGGAGGGGGGCGGGAAGGGGAGGGGAGGAGGGAGAGGGAAGGGGAGGGGGCGGGGAGGGGAGGGGGGAGAGAAGGGGAGGGGGGCGGGAAGGGGAGGGGGGAGAGAAGGGGAGGGGGGGAGGAGAGAGAAGGGAGGGGGGGGTGACCGCAGCCATGTGCTGTTCATGCACACTGTGAATATCCCGGCCGGCATCTGCAGCAGCGCCCCCTAGCGCATTATTTTTTAAATACATCGATTCTAAAACGCAGAGCTATTTCAGCCATGTAAAAATAGGAAAAAACGTGCGACCAAGAATCGAGGAAATACGGTAAGTATAAAATAAATACGTCAAAACCAATGTGGCTAAATAAACAGGTAGGGGAGGAAATGGACAAGAAGAGGAAGGCGTTTAGATTCTTTAAGTCAGAAAGGACAGAGACATCGTATCAGAATTATAAGGAATGTAACAAAAATTGAAAAGGGCAATCAAATTAGCAAAAATGGATATGAAAAAGGATTGCAATAAGAAGTAGAGTAAGATCAACCCAAAAGTTCTTTAAGTCCTTAATAACAAAAAAATGAGAAAAGAAAATATAGGGCCCTTTCAGTGTGAGATGGGTAGGCAGTTATTGGAGTAAGGAAAGCGGAGGTATTAAAACACATTCTTGCTCTGTGTTTCCAGGGAAGAATCGAGTTCAATAGTAGTGCCGCAGAGAGGAAGCCACCAACCTCCATATTAATGAACAATTTGGGAACTGAGGAAGAAGTCATAAGCTGGCTTGAAAAATTAAAGTAAATAAGGCACCTGGCCCCGATGCATACATCCAAGAGTTCTCAAGGAGTTAAGCTCAGTATAGCCAAACCATTATATTTAATATTCAAGGACTCCATTTCCACAGGCTCAGTACCACAAGACTGGCGTTTTAAGCAGATGTGGTGGCTATATTTTAAAAAGGGAGCTAGATCACAACTGGGGAATTACAGACCTGTAAGCCTGACTTCAATAGTGGGGAAACTACTGAAGGTTTAATCGCGGATATTCAGGAATATCTAAAGAAAACAAAATTATTAGTAATAGTCAGCATGGATTTATGAAGGATAGACATGCCAAACTAACCTTATTTGTTTCTTTGAGGAGGTAAGTAGGAATTTAGACCAGGTAATGCAGATTATGTGGTCTACTTAGATTTTGCAAGGCTTTTGATACGGTTTCACACACAGAGGTTGGTGTACAAAAAAAGAAAATTGGACTTAGTAATAATAAATTTACCTGGATTGAAAAACTGGTTTTAAAGGACAGAGCACAGAGGTTGTCATAAATTGAACTTTTTCAGGTTGGGCTAAAGTCGTGAGTGGAGTACCTCAGGGATCGGTACTGGGACACCTGCTTTTTAACTTGTTTATTAATGACCTTGAGGTTGGGATCGAGAGCAAAGTCTCCATCTTTGCTGATGATACTAAATTGTGTAAGGTAGTAGAAACAGAGTAGGATGTAATTCCTCTTCAGAAGGACTTGGAGAGATTGGAAACGTTGGCAGGTAAATGGCAGATTAGGTTTAATACAGATAAATGTAAGGTTATGCATTTGGAATGCAAGAATAAACAGGCGACTTACAAATTAAATGGGGATAAATTGGGGGAATCCTTGATGGAGAAGAATTTAGGAGTGCTTGTAGACAGCAGGCTTAGCAATAGTGCCCAAAGTCATGCAGTAGCTGCAAAGGCAAACAGGATCTTATCTTGCATTAAACGGGCAATGGATGGAAGGGAAGTAAACATAATTATGCCCCTTTACAAAGCATTAGTAAGACCACACCTTGAACATGGAGTACAATTTTGGGCACCACTCCTTAGAAAAGACATTATGGAACGAGAGAGTGCAGAGAAGAGCCACCAAATTAATAAAGGGGATGGACAATCTATCTTATGAAAGGCTAGCTAAATTAGATTTATTTACATTAGAAAAGAGGCATCTAAGAGGGGATATGATAACTATATACAAATATATTCGGGGACAATACAAGGAGCTTTCAAAAGAACAATTCATCCCACGGGCAGTACAAAGGACTCGGGCCATCCCTTAAGGTTGGAGGAAAGGAGATTTCACCAGCAACAAAGGAAAGGGTTCTTTACAGTAAGGGCAGTTAAAATGTGGAATTTATTAGCCATGGAGACTGTGAGGGCAGATACAATAGATTTGTTCAAAAAAAGTTAGACATCTTTTTTTAGAAAGGAAAGGTATACAGGGATATACCAAATAAGTAAACATGGGAAGGATGTTGATCCAGGGATTAATCAGTTTGCCAATTCTTGGAGTCAGGAAGGAATTTATTTTCCCCTTATGAGATAGCATTGGATATCTGGGGTTTTTTTGTTTGCCTTCCTCTGAATCAACAAGTAGGTATAGATATAGGATAAAGTATCTGTTGTCTAAATTTAGCATAGGTTGAACTTGATGGACATACGTCTTTTTTCAACCTCATCTACTATCTATGTAAAGTATGTGCTTGTCTTCATAACAACCATCAATACCATCCTAACAAACAGAACAGATATACTGTACATGTTTGTGTTCACATTCTCACCTGTGTGTATTCTCTGATGTCTCATTAGTGAGCTGCGTTCTCTGAAGCTTTTTCCACATTCCAGACACACATGGGTCTTCTCAGCACTGTGGTTTCTGTGATGGTTATTGAGTTTGGCTAGGTCACTGATTCTCTCCCCACTCTCATACATCTTCTCTCCTGTGTGGCTTTTCTGGTGAGCTACAAGTTGTGATCTCCGAGAGAAGCTTTTTTCACACCGAGAACATTTATAGGGCTTCTCTCTTCTGTGAATTTTCTGGTGCTGGAAAAGGCTGGAATAGCGAGTGAAGCATTTCCCACAGTCAGGACAAATGTTCAGAGTCTTTGGAGTGTGAGTTCTCAGGTGTCTGACGAGAGAGGACTTGAGACCAAACCTCCTCCCACATTCTGTGCACATGTAGAGTTTCTCCCCTGTGTGGATTCTCTGATGTACAATGAGGGATGACTTGCGAGTGAAGCTTTTGCCACAGTCAATGCACAGATAGCGCTTCTCTCCGCTGTAAATTCTCCTGTCCGTTTGATCACATCTACCCCAAAAGTCTATTGTACATTCACCGTTTCCCATTTTACCTGGGCTATTCTCCTCTGAGGCTCCGTTAAGGTTCTCCTCTTTCTTGTGTGGCCTCAGATACTCTTCATCACCATATTCCGATACCCCATCTATTAAGTCAGGATGTGTCTGATGGTTTTCACTCTGATTATCAGTTGAGAATCCATTATCTGGGAATGGGGGAGGGAAACAAGGTAATGTAAGATTAATTATTAATATCAATATGTGCTTAAATGTAAAGTAAAGGGTAAAAGAATAAAAGCAGTTAAAAATCAGAGACTGCAATTCAGTTACTTAAAACATGTGTCTACCTACTGTAGTCTGCCAGTACTGCCTCACTGGTTTGTAGTTAAGTAATAATTAGGAGTTTCACCATGGCCTTTACCCAGCCAGGGCATTATTGGCCATAAAGACTCTGTTTTCAGTGCATTATTGTTAGTACAGGCTGGATGTATGATTTTGTACATTTTTCTTTTAAATCATTTTAAATAATCACACTGTTCTGCTGCCTTTTGTCCCCACACCATTCTTCTGCTAAAATCAATTTACCCTCTTCACTCCACTGCAGCCATTCTAACCTTCTAGGCTTCTCTCCTCGGGTACAAATCTCTCTGCTTTGCTCAATAAGCATTTTATTCTTCAAATGTGAGTGCAGGGATTCTGACTTTGTCTTGCTTGTGAGTGTGTAGTAATGTAAGAATTGAAGTCTGCAATTTCAGCAAAAACTGTAATTTGATATTATAAACTGTTTCGCCTAGATGTGTATGTAGGTGCGTGTATACACATGTATATACAATATTAGTCAGCCCATTGTGTGAACAGATGGCAAGATACCATCTGAAACTCAAACCAGTCAGTGATGATAAATTCTAACACCTCAATGAGACATCCTCTCTCAGTTAAACTGTTTCAAAGAAATTGATTAAGATCTTCCAAATAGAAATTGAACACATGGTTAATTCAGAGCATAAGACCCTCAAACTGGTATTGAAAGCTCAGAGAGTTGTGAGACCAGTTGCTTTTTCCAACAGAAGAAAAGTTTCCAGAAAGCAGCTTCAGAGGGATGACCTGAATGATTAAGTGAAGAAACTCCTCAAGAACACAAGATATGCGCAGGAGGATGAGGTTAATATATATATCTGTATGCAGGGGCACATGCACGGTTCCACGGAGAATGACTGAATTATGCTGTAGCTCCCGGGAACCGCGACCACAAAACACATCCCGCACCAAATAGAACAGCGAATCACAGCTTATTCGGGCACCAGAGATTCCCAAGCAGCCAGAGAGATGCCTTCCAGGCAGACAAAAAAAGCGGATTCTGAGGAGGTAACTCTATTCTTTCAGTGGAGTGAGCGCTCCACCACAACACAGGGAAATGCGTTGCCCGTCCTCCTCAGACTCAGTGCTGGAAGGAGAGCAGCCCCAATATTTCACTAAAAAGGACTTAAGAGTCTATTTCAGACAATTACCAACACATTACATCAGGAATTACAAAAGGCAAAATCAGAATTTCAAAAAGACCTAAATGACCTAGAAGAAAGAACCAGCAATATAGAGAACAAAATGGAGGAATTTCTGCAATGGCATGCAGCTACTGATGATGAAATCCTCAAGTTAAAAGATGATATCCTCCCTTAAAAATATCATTGAGGACAATGAAAACCGAGAGGAGACAACATCTCTGTATCAGGAATGTACCTGAAAATGTTCTCAATGACGATATGCAAACTTACCTGGACAGGCTGTTCCATTCTCTGATCCCAGACCTGACGGATGAAATGCTCTGCCTGGACAGAGTTCATAGGGCACTAGGCCCTAAATTAAAAGATCCAAACAGGATAAGAGACGTAATCAACAAACTCCACTACTTCTCCATGAAGGAGCAAATAACCGGAGCCTGCAAAAATAAACCCGATCTGATGTTTGAAGAGGCCCAAATCAAGATCTTTAATGACCTGGCAACCTCAACGATTAACAAAAGACGGGAGCTGAGACGACTAACAATGATCCTACGAGAAAAAGGTATTAAATACCGCTGGGGATTGCCGTTCAGATTAGTCGTGATGAAAGAGCGCACACTACACTCACTACGCTCCCCAAGAGATGCAGACACCTTCCTTCGGGGCCTAAAGTTGTCTGCCTGTAAGAGCTGAGACGAGGCCAAGAGAATCAGAGACCTGCCCGCTCAAAACCCACAACAGAATGGTCCAAAGTAGGGGAGAGACGAAGCTCCTCTTGGTCCTCCCCATTAACGAATCAACAGCCATAAGACCAACCAGTTGACGTTAGCCGATTTAAGATGTGAGGGCTCCCACTCCCCTTCCCCTCCTCTCTGTCGAGAGAGGAGAGGGGAAGACTCACTTTGGAGAAGACAACCTCTGCTGGATTGTGGAGTCCCCGCAAACTCACTGCCACAACCAAAGATACCTAAACAACAGTATCTGAGGCGGTTGGACACAAGGATGGAAAGGTGACCTAGGATCCCCTGACAGAACTTGTTTTGCTCCAGTATCGCAACCGTTTATCTTCTCCCTTCAACATTGTGGTCCCTAGTCTAGGACTTGATGTCCGGGTGTCAGACCCATAGGCCCTCTTCACTCCCCCCACAAGACCAACACCAGGGATCTGGGCTATCTGGGGAGTAAAAATGTGGGTAGGAGAGGGGGGCTTGGGGTGTGGGAAAGCTATCCGGTAAAAAAAATTGCCAGTCTGTTTGTTTCTATTGTTTAAATGGTTAAAAACAGGAAGGGGATAGGGAGTGATGGTTAACTATTAGTTTACTGATCCTACATGTTTTATTATGCCCTTTATAGGTCTGAAACGGCATGGACCACTAACTGAAGTGGCCGGGTCCCGGACTAGCCACCAGTAGCTTCACCCCTGTTCCGGACCGCCATGCCCCCCATGGAATTAGCCATTCCTTCTGACTGCCGATTCCCTATGCAGTCAGTGTTAATTAGTTAATTTATTGTTAGGTCACCCTCAGTGGTCTCCCCTTCCTCCCTCATTCCACATCCCACTTATTTTGCCCCCATTTCCCCCCTTCCAGGGAGAGATCAACAACACAGACTTAAGCCATAATCAGGCAGGGCTACAACATTACATCCCAAAAGGAATCCTTAAAAGATCCGAACCCCTTGAACTGTAAAATTAGTGCCCAATCATCCTCATTATTGAAATTATTTAGATAAATGAAAAAGGGTCTCAACACAAACCGAAAACTCTGTATCGGTCTTTCTGAACTGAAAGCGGTCGCGAGGCGACATAATATTTCTCCAAAAAACTCACTTTGGAAAGAGTGATCCCCGGCGATATTTAGCAAACATTTCCCTAAAAGTTTTTTTGCTTCAGGACCAGCCAAGAAAGCTGGCGTATCTACAGGCATACCCCGCATTAACGTACGCAATGGGACCGGAGCATGTATGTAAAGCGAAAATTTACTTAAAGTGAAGCACTACCTTTTTCCACTTATCGATGCATGTACTGTACTGCAATCATCATATATGTGCATAACTGATATAAATAACGCATTTGTAACAGGCTCTATAGTCTCCCCGCTTGCGCACAACTTCGGTACAGGTAGGGTGCCGGTATTGCTGTTCAGGACGTGCTGACAGGCGCATGTGTGAGCTGCCGTTTGCCTATTGAGCGATATGTACTTACTCGCGAGTGTACTTAAAGTGAGTGTACTTAAAGCGGGGTATGCCTGTATTCTTTTTCCCCATAACCGCCCCTCCCTGTCTTCTTTTTTTGTATCCCCCCCCCCCAAAAAAAAAATTATTAATAAAATAATAAAGTAAAAAAACAAAAAACAAAGTTAAAAAAAAGAGACATTCCATTCCTGGTCGATAAAGTTAAATTAGATAAAGATGGCAGAAACATTATAATTACAAGTTCCCTGGTGGCGAAGACCTCACTTTAGCAAATGTAGCATTTAGCATATGCCCCAAATGATAAACAACAAACAATTTTTTCCCAACTGTCCAATTAAGAACCCCGAATCAGTGATTCTTGGGGGAGACTTTAATACAGTCCTTAACTGTGATATAGACAAATCATCACACCCTGGTCCAGCCCAAGTCCTCAAAACCTTACATTTATCTAAAAAACTCAAAGATCTTATCAAAGGATTCCCTTTGACTAACATACAGTATGAAGGGCACAACACCAAAGACAAAGGGACTATTTGTTTGACTCCCCTCCCCCTTGACACGTACTCCAGAATTTACTATTTTTTAGTTAGCCCAGTTATGGTCCCTTTCATTTTGGTCTCCGACATTGGTCCAATTACCTGGTCTGACCATGCCCCAAGCCAAATGGACCACTCTCTCAAAGAAGTGCGCTTTCCCAACTTTTTGAAAACGAAATTATTTACTACTCAATTGCCCAGAAGTTAAGAAAATTAACTCCAATCTTAATTATGATTTCATGCTTAATACCAGCACTGTCTCTACCTCCTCCCTTTGGGAAGCCCACAAAGCCTCTATTAGAGGTTATTTTATATCCCTTGTCTCCCATTAAAAAAAAAGCAAAAACTGCAAACCATTCTAGATCTACAAAACAAAATCAAACAATTAGAACAAATCCACAAAATCACTCCTAAAAAGAAAATCACTCCTAAAAAGAAAATCACTCCTAAGATTAACAGGAGCTAGGGAAGATTACCACCCAGATGTCCAAAGCATTGATCACTGTTATCCCTAAAGAAGGGAAAGACCCCAAGCAATGTGAAAGTTACAGGCCAATATCACTTCTCAACTTGGACCTAAAAGATTGTAGCAAAATTCTGGCCAATCGCTTTAACTCTATTCTGCATAGACTGATGGATTTCGATCAGGTAGGTTTCATCAGGGATAGACAGGCCCCAGATAACACCAGGAAAATCATCAACAATCTATGTGAATGTAAAAAAAAAAAAAAAAATCAAAACACATCCTCAGCCTAGATGCTGAAAAAGCATGTGATGGAATTAGTAGGAATAGGGGGAACACTTAGGCGCAAGGAAATGAATTAGAATATTGTGGTGTCCTTAACTCTAAATGAAATAATAAATGTAAATGGATTAACAATAATCGTTAACCCTACAGTGATTGTGCACAGATACAACCGTGTGATAATGACTGGATGCTGAAATAGTCCCAAAGAGTTCCAAGGATGCAGATAACTGGAACCAGCCGTTGCTAAGCACATGAAAAAGCTGCAAGTAGGTCAAGCACATTGAAATAGCGCTGAAGGGCTGCTCCTCTGCTACCCGTGTGCCCTCTCCCTCTCCTACCCAGACCCGCTGGGTGTGCGGAAAGGACCACCTTCTACTGGGGGGTTGGTTTGGTAGCCTTCAGACCTCTACTGCTCTCAATCTCCAGCGCACTGCTATGCCTCTCGCGAGAGAATCCGCCGTCGGAGGGGGCTGGTGCTGGTGTCTGGTGCCAAAGATTTACTCGATCAGAGAGGGTGTGTGACGTAACCCTACGCGTTTCGCGGATTGATCCGCTTCTTCAGGGGTAAGATGTTTTGTTTTTTATGTCTGTTATATCACTCACTTTGGGTAGTTAGTGATTTTTTAGATGGCAGCCCAAAATATTTATATCACATTTTATTGTTATTAGGGTGTCAATATTGATATTTATCAATTGTATTCTGAATAGCGCTGCACAGCTTGCACTTTTTCCTCAGAATATTGTGGTGTGCCAAGTTGCTTGAAATACAAACAATCCAATGTATAAAATGCATAGCACATAATACAATGTAGATGACCGCGCACGGTCTGGGCATTGGGCTTTGATGTGGCCCGCTTTGTTGCAGTGATAACAACACCGCTTCTGCCGGAACTCCTCCGCCGCCGGTGGATTACCTCCCGCAAGAGGCTGCTGAATCCAAGGCGGAGTTGTTAGAGCATCGGGCTCGTTCCGGAGCTTCTCCGCCGCCGTGGACTACCTCCCGCAAGAGGATGAGTCCAGAGCGGAGTTGCTCGAGCGCTGTGCTCAGGGAGGGGGTGCTCAGGGAGCTCGTTCCGCTCCGCCTGGGACCACGTCTCTCCCCACGCAGACATCAGTGCTAGCTCTTCCAGGGAAAACGGACTGGCCGCCGCAACGGCCGATACCCCTCCTGCTGCAAGACTCACGTGATCTCTGAGATCACCCGCTCCCTTCGCAAGTCTCTGCCATCCCAGAGCTGGGTCCATTCCCTGCTCTCCGGGCGGCTTGGTGGTTACAGCGGCTGCAGCTGTGGATCTTAGCTCAGCCGGCCGGGTTTCATGTTCTCCGATCACCGCCTCCCTTTCAGCTCTACCGGCTGCAGGTTCCCGCTCGGTCTTGATACATTCCTCCGGTCTCGGTGCCCGGCTCCAGTCAGACGGATGGCCGGCACTTGCGCTCCGGAGGCAATGCTTCTCACAAGTAGGGGAAAAGTGAGGTGGTGTCATATCTCGTGTTATATGTTGTACAACCGTGTGTTCAATATTATTAGCCTTAGGAACTCGCAATTCACCCGAGTTCCAACTGTATTACAGAATCCCGTAGTAAACTGTAATACAGGTTCAATTCAATCCCGCCGCTGCCACCAGTTTATTATAAGCCTGTCACGGTAGCTAGTGATAGGTTATAATATAGATAAAATATCTGGGTTGAATTGAACATGACTTAGATATAATAAATATAGTTTATTCCTTAGATAGGTGAACACACATGATGGTACAAATAACAGACAAAATATAGCACTTACTTAGGGTTTGGACAATGAAGCAATCAGGTACAGGATTGGCAATTCATTCAGCAATACAGGATACAAATGAAGACATCACGAAGACAATGGGTATAGGGTTTACACTGGTTTATATGTGGTTTCAGTACTATACACTGTCATTGAGTGCAAGTCATTGGAGGACAATTATCTGCACCTAATCCCTCCTTGCCAGCTAACGTGAGAACATTGTTAGATCATGCCCCCCAGCTAGTTGGCACATGCGCACCTCTGGCCCTTGGGGTCTCATTTCTTTAGCCCCACACAAAAGTCAGGGCGCCTACAAGTCTACCAGACCTAGATCTGGTCAGGAAACCCTTTGTCTGTAAGTGTGAATTACAGCACTTACAGACCACTCAAGCCCTGCGTTTCTCCGCCCTAATGTATACAACTAGAGTGGTTGAGCCTTTGATCAGGGGTCTGTTGTAGACAATGGGTCGCCCTCCTAAGCATTAACATTAAGCAGTGCCAGTGACTTTTGCGGGCTTTTATCCCCGCTTTGAAACACAATACATTTATTTATTTATTATATATATATGAACAAAAAAAACAGAGAGCGCATGCCCCATAGTGTAACACTGTAACATTTAATATGGGGAGGGAATGGTGGGGGGATTAAAAACACTCACAATATATAAGTGAAATTAAGGCAATATGTGATATATAATCACCACCGAGGCAGGTAACATCTGATGACAGGTATGCAGTCCAACACCAACTGGAACAGGGCACTCGACAGCGTTAAAGTCCTCCATATAATGTGGTATCAGAGCAGGCCTCGATATTACATCCTGCACTCTCCGGCCGTAAAGAGTGCACACAGCGTGATGACGCGATGTTGCAAGGTACGTCCCTGACGCATTTCGTTGCAACAAATGCAACTTGTTATCAAGGTACATATCCCTTGTACAGGTTGCATTTGTTGCGACGAAACGCGTCAGGGACGTACCTTGCGACATCGCGTCATCACGCTGTGTGCACTGTTTTATATATTAAAATAGTCCGTTCGGCTGGGCCGAGTGGGCCGAAACTTGCCAGACCCTCATGCCGGAGGGGACTCTCCATGGTGGCCAAGTCATCTCACTGCGACACACCGGACCGGAGTTACACAATTAAAGTTTAAAAGCACTTCTGGAACACGAGGCTTTTTTCTGCCATGCAAGTCAATGGCAGAAACCCAAACTTTGCAATTACCCTGACTCCGTTCTGTTGCCCCGAGAGGGTCGGTATTTGCCATGCAATCCTGCCGGAACTAGGACTACATGGTGGCCGAATCTCAGCCCTCTAGGTTGAACAGAACCGGAGTTATGGGTTCCAGGTGTCTGCTCACTCTGACTTAGCCGTTTTTACTCGCGGCTTTTACCTCCGCCATTAGAGTCTATGGTGCGACCCTTATAACGAGCACGACCCTTTACCGGGGTCATTAACTCTGGGACCTGTTTGGGGTCGTGTGAGGGGGTTCCTAGGGTCTAGGGGCAAACAAATTTGATTCCTGGGTGCCCAAGAACCTAAGTTTCCAACGCCAATTGAACCTGACCTTGACCGGGGAGTGATCAAAGCTCTCTTCAGATAATGTATCTGCTATTGCAGTCTGCGGTTTGGATGGCTGCCAACCCGTTCCTGGAGGTCGACCTCGAGGAATCCCCATTGAAATGAATGGCTCCATTGACTTTCAATGGGAAACCGCTGCTCCTCCTCTTGGGCGCCACCTGCATGTCTTCTATGATAACGAGCCCAAATCTCCATACGGTTACATGGGGCTGTAATGGCGACCTATGGAGAGACTGCAAAATTGAGCCTGCAAAGGCGGGAAAAGGGACAAAGGGCCATAAACACAAAATTAACATTAACCTTTTCCCTTCCGCCTGGATCCCAGTGTAGGTGGTTGCTGCATACACTGCAAAGGTACAAACTCCAATAATTGTACCAATATACACATCTAGCAAATAAAACAGTTTGCCATGAGGCAGGGGAATAAAAATACTTTAATTCCCTCTAAATGTGGGAATAGGATAACCAAGGGACGTATCTTTTGGTTGTGAAGCAGGGGAACATATGTATTGGGAACATATGTATTGTAAGTACAGCTCGGGTTAACCCCTCACTTCCCAGAGGGTGGAAGGGGGTGCCTAATGGGGGTGACCCCTTTATTACTCGCTTGGCACCCCTCCCCCGTCACAGATACATAATATATACACGATTTTCTACACCTATTAGTGCTTTTTTTCACTTTTTACATGTGATAGAATTAGCTGGTCTTTCCTAAATAAAACCCTGAACTAATTCGGATTTACTGGCCCCTTCCTGACAGCCTCCTTAAGGCTACGCTTATAGTGCCAGCGACAGTGACGTCAGGCTGCGGTCGCTGGTAAAATCAAATTGAGATGACTTCCAGCAACCGCGACCAAGTGTTCGCGCAGCGCTTACTATAAGCGCACGCATTTGTTTTGATGCGACGATGCTGTCGCTGGCACTATAAGCGCAGCCTAAAACTATCATGAGCAGACCCAAGATTAATAAGAATCTTGTGAAAAACAAAAAGCGCAACAGATAAATTGATGAAACAACTAAAAATGTAAAATCAAATGCTGCCTAAACACCTGTGGTTTCCCTAAACCACATTAACTACTGAACTAAACATACTGGTGTTCATGGCGCGATATTAATAAATAGTGCAATATAATGTGCAGATAACCCAGTGATAAAAAAATATAAACACTGATTACACATCTACTGCTGCTCCATGGGACCGAATCCTCTGGGCTGTAGGCTCCTGGTTAACCTAATATGAAGAAAACACAAATGCCAGCACAATAGTGCATTAACATTTACTTGATGCAAAACATAAAAGGAACAAAAAGAAAGACACACAAACTATGATCATCCTAGATGTGACAATGTAGGAAATCAGGAATCTAGAGAAAGTTTTAAACCAAGAAGAATTCATTTTAATATGAATCATCCTGAAAACAGGGATACGGTGTTTCATCCATATCATAAACAAGATAACTATTATAGAGGGAGGCCAGAATATGACCACCCACACAATTATAGATATGGATAAACAGAATTACAGACATGGAAGAAAAAATAGGGAGCATGAAAGAAATTTTAAGAAACACCATTTTAAATATTTCAGTTACTCTCCAAAATCAGATTCGGTGTTTCAAAAAGGGTGGCATGTAAAAAATGATTCTGCAGGCCCTAAATTTGACAATACCAAACCACACTATCATGGGCAAAAAAAGAAATGTGATTTGGGTTGGAAGGAATCCGATTCTTCTTTTTTAGGGGCAAGAGATACCATATACCAGACACTAAATTCCCTTGAGGAAAATTTGAAGGAAAAGTGGTTCCACAAGAACCGCTTTTCACCTGGAAGAGAGTTGTCACAGGTAGCATCCCCACTGAGACGAAAGAGAGACAGCGGAGAGGCCCAAGAGGAGGAAGTGGGAGGCACACAAGAGAAAAGAAATGCGCCCACAGGTATTTTCCATTTGAGTGACACTATTTTATCGACAGATCAGATTGCAGTACTCAATAGGGGTCTACATTTCCCTCATTGGGACCTGATGCATTTAAACTTTTTGTGGATGCAAGTATGTTTCTCCCAAAATTGACGTTAAAGCGTTACTTTCATAAACAAAATGTGGACTTTTCTCAAGAGATAAGAGATAAACAATTGTTGATCAAGACAGGTACACACATTCTAACCTTAAACCCAAATCCACAGTTTTTCCCTAACATTGTAAGGGGAACTATGTGGAAACATTTAATCAGATGATGATAAATTATTTTGAAAAGATGCTTGAAGAAAATAACAAACAAAAAATTAAAACTAAATTCAATTTAACGGTAAAAGTGAATTTAGCACTCAAGCAGTTACAATCCAATAAGGAGATAGTTATAAAACAGGCCAACAAAAGGTGGGGGTACAGTAATTATGAGTGCACATTACTATCTACAGGAAGCACAGAGGATCTCGGGGGACACTAAGACCTACCAAGTCTTCCGTAATAACCCCACTTTTGCATTTAAGAAAAAAATTAGAAATCATTCTCCTAGAAGGAAAGGATTTGGGCATTTTAAAAGATTTTGAGTTTAATTATCTTTTTAATAAGTTTCCTAAGTTACCCATTTTTTATTTAATTCCCAAAATACATAAATGTTTAGAAAAAAACCCGGGAATTGACTCCCACTCCCAAAATCAGAGTACACACACACACATTATATATATATATACAGTATTCGACAAACCTATAATTTGCACACCCCGGGCGAGTGGCTTTAACATCGTGGCGAGCTCCTATTGGCCCAAGCAGCACACGTGTGGTACTAGGTGGCGAGTAGATTTTTTTGTTCGGCGAGTAGATTTTTTTGGTGATTTGTTGACCACTGTGTGTATATATATATATATATATATATATATATATATATATACTGGACACCTACCAGCTCCTATTGAACCCCAAAAATAACCACAACATATAAGCATATGAGTGTCACAGAGGAGTGCTACTGAGCATGGCAATACATATTTAAAACCAGAGACAGAACATAAAACACAGACAGAGCTCAGTGCACATCCAGTGAAACTCATACACAGTACAGTGCCTAAATATATATGTATAAATATCTATTAAATTAAATGGTCTTATAGTTTAACATTTTTGGCCAAAATTGTTGTAAGCCCCTGAGCCACTGCACGGCAGACCACATTTCCAGGGGTCCCTAACCCTAATATAAATTCTTAATAACCTGTGCAATACCAGGAAGAATGATTTATAATAAATCTGTCAATATTAGTTGCAAAGTTCTAAGTCTGATTGAAGCTTTTAATAACCTGTACATTACCAGGAAAAGCACTCTGTATTAGATTTGCCACAACCATACGGCAAGCAAGCAAGTTCCCCTGAGAGTGGGAGATGCTATGGAGTGAGCTTTTAACCATTTAAATGTGGGAGGGGGTAAGCTTCAATTAGGTAGGAGGTTGCCACCCTCCAATCAGCTAAGACTAGCTGAACAAGAATTGTAAAACATACTGGACACCTAACAAGCTCCTATTGAACCCCCAAAATAACCACAACGTGCAGTGGCTCAGGGGCTTACAACAATTTTGGCCAAAAATGTTAAACTATAAGACCATTTTATTTAATAGATATTTATACATATATATTTAGGCACTGTACCGTGTATGAGTTTCACTGGATGTGCACTGAGCTCTGTCTGTGTTTTATGTTCTGTCTCTGGTTTTAAATATATATATATATATATCTATAATATCATACATATTATCTATTCTATATATATAATCAAAAAATAAATAGATGATACCGTTCTGTGGCTAACGACATGCTTTTATTTGTGTGAGCTTTCGAGATACACTGATCTCTTCTTCCGGCGATGTAACAATGAATGAAGCAAGCAAAAGGTATACTGAACGACAGTGTCTATTGGAGTGTTATCTGTGCTGGTCCTTCCCCCGGTGTGGATGTGTGTATATATATATATACACACACACATACACACACATACATACATACACACACGAGTCGCCAAAGATCAGGAGAATTATTGAAAAATATTGGCCGATTTTGAAACAGGACCAGATTCTCAAAGGATTTCTGCCTGATAAACCTCAGATCGTTTTCACAAAGGCCCCAAATCTGAAGGATAAATTGGCCCCAAATGCCCTGAGAAGGAAACAAGGGACCTCCAATATGAATAATCAAAGAGGGAGAATGGTTGGAGAGTAACCCCAAAGGATTTTATACCTGTATAGAATGTGTGGCCTGTAAATTTGGCATCAACAAATACAAAAACTTAATTTCTAAACAAACTGGGGAGGTTTTTAAACTTTCAACTTTAATCAACAGCAATTCTGATTTTGTAGTGTATCTTTTAGAGTGTCTGTAAGAGACGTGTGCAGAGGTACGCAATGGAGACCGTTTAAAGTGAAACTTAAATGAGGCTTTATTGCGCCTGTCCCTTTAACACAACAAAAACATTCAAATTAAGCAAAAGAAAACCTACTCCACTTTGGAGAATATCTACACATGTAGTCCAGCCCTCTCTAACTGGGTGGTTAGCTAAGCTAATTACCAGCCCAACTATATATACCAATATATAACAGTCCCATAAGAAAGTCTTATCTGTATCTTGTAGCTGTAGGGGAAGTCCTCTCTGCTCTCCTTGTGTGCTATAGCAATATTAGGATCAAGGTTTAGAAATCTTGTCCCCTTTGTCTTGTTGTCAGCCTGCAGTCTCTTTGCAGCTCAAGACATCTGTTTGTTCCTCAGGTCAGCCCAGTTGTGGACTAGGGAATCCTTGGTTTGTCCTTCCTAGGTCAGCTCCAATTGTGAGCTCAGAAATATCCTCCTTCCTGTCTTAGAACAGGTTATTTCTGAGAGAGCTCTAATCAGCCAGGGGGAGTTGGTTAATTGCTGGTATGCAATTAATCAGCACACTGCTGGATTAGAGGCAAGTTTCTTTAACAGGGATAAGTCCCTGTTACAGTGTCCATGTGGCCTACAAAATGTAGGCCGCACAACAAGGAAATTTAAAACATGTGAGAAATATAAAAAAGGGCTTAGAGTCACATAACGTTTCTTTACATTTTAAACAACATCATGCATCAGATCCAGGAGGTCTCAAGTTTATTGGAATAGACTTTGTTCCAAGTCAGTGGCGGGGGGAAATAGAGTAAAATCTATTTCCCCAAAAGAGAGCATTTGGCTATACAAACTAAAAACTTTGAGGCCTCTAGGACTAAATGTTGACTTTGATTTGAATGCCTCTCTCACATGATGTTTCAATGATTTTACGATATCTCTGTCCCCGATTTTTAAAAATGTTTTGTATGTATTTATATATTTTAAATTTATCTATACTACTAAGTTAAGTATGTAATCTGGCCCCACATAACTGCACATCTGTGCGTTTTTGTACATTTTTGCAATTTGATCATTTTTAGCACTTTTTGGAAACTATACTTTCAATTTTTTTGGCATTCTTGGATTTTTTCTCTCTTTCACTAGGTTCTATTAAGTATACATTTTTCATTGGATCATCAAGAGTCAATATATATGTTCATTTGTAAACTTGAATATAACTGCTTTTTCAGTTTAAGTTCTTTCAAATCTAAGGCTGACTCACATTTTAATCTGGACTGTAACTTTTTCATACGCCCATAATATTTATTCTCTTTAACTGTGCATGCAATGGCTTGTATATAATGTATACCCTGTTCATTTATGTAACTGTATTTGTAACCATGTATTATTTGTCTTAACTCTGTGCCCAGGACATACTTGAAAACGAGAGGTAACTCTCAATGTATTACTTCCTGGTAAAATATTTTATAAATAAATAAATAAATTCTGCTCTTTTTTTTCCAGGAAGTATTCTACTGTTGCTATTTATAGACATAGAAACAGCTTCAGCAAGGAGAGTATGTAGAGATTCCATTTGTTTTTATAAATCCAGTATTTAATAATTTCTGTTTTTTTAGTTATTTCTATAGCATGCTTTTTAATGATGTATTAAAATAATGTCATTTTATATCTGTGTTTTGTGTGACGGTGAAGGGGTACCCAGGCCAATAATAAAGGTATTATGCCCAGCTGGGTGCCCCTGAGCCATATTGGGGAATTGTAGATTGCCAGCTCTGCAACCTAGTAATGGCAGCAACACTGTGATTTTAATAAAAAATGTCTGTGTTTCTCCCACCAGGTATAAGGTGGCGAGAATAATGTCATTTCTAAATGTAATGTATAACCGTACCAGTGTTTCACTGTAAACCGCGCAAAGGAAAAATTGGTTTAAAACTCAGCAGTTCGCAGCATAGCAAGCGGCGTGTAGCTAACTTCTGCTAGAACGCTCCTAGTGCTGTGAGCGCTGGTAGGGTAAAATCATGGAAAAGTTTATAATGCAATTTTTATAAAGTTATATAAAAATTGATGAATGAAAGTCCCCCTATTTTAATTGTTCCAACAGTATAGGCATAAGGGGATTTTCATTCAGACGGCCGGAACATAGGAAACCCTGAATTTGTAATCACTGTACTTTAGAAATGCATAGCAGGAAATTCCTGCGAGGTAAGCAATGCATATTTAGCCCGGACTTCTAAGACACCCCTCTGGCTCAGAGCCAAGATGTCTGAAAAAATCCGGAGTTAAAAGGCTTCAGCCGACTAAGGTGTTAAGTGGGGAGGGGTAATGCAAGTATCCCCATATTAGCAAATGTCCAGGCAAATGGGCCAGATATCCGGCCAGCTCAGACAAAATCCCCTTTTCACCTAAGCTGCTGCAAAATTCTAATTTCTAAGTATAGTTCACTTAGAAATTCACTATAAAACACAGAAGTTAATATATTAGCGCATTATTTTCCTTTGCTCTCCCGCAGCCAAGCCAATTTAAGGAATAACCAATGTATTTATAAACACAGGTGAGTGGCAGTGTATTCATTTGATTATGAATAGGACATTGATTGGTCTGGATCAGGAGAAATTTAGGAAATATTGGTCTACACATTAAGAGCAGAATTGTCCTAGGGTTGTGATGTGAAGGAATTGTTTAGAACCACAATGTCTCCTGAATGCAGACTCTGAATTGTGTGTCACATCCTACAAGACTTACAGCAGCCATTCATAATCTAAAGATAGGGAAATGTGGGGAAGAAAATATATTGTGCCACTGAGAAAAGAAAAAAAGTACAAATACGAGATTGTGCTATTATTTCTTCATAGATTAAAAGAAAAAGTGACCAAAGTGATGCATTCTTGGTACAGAACATTAAAAAGTCCCTGTTTAACCATTATAACCATTTCTGTAATTGTGTTAATTGCTCACGTGCTAATGGTTTCAGGAATTTCCTTCGTTAAAGAATCTTTCTGATCTGTTATACAGCTTCTCCCTGCACACACTGTATGAGGTACCCTTTGGATTAACATTGAGTTGATCTATCATTGTCAAAGGAAAATAATGTTGGTTAGAATTTATGGAGAGCACTGGATGCTGGGGTAGGGTTGCAGTATTTAATTTTGGGGTATAGAAAGCTTTTTACGATTTGAGTACTCATGCAATTATAAGTGAATACGTGTTTCTTTCCTGTGCGAGTCCTCTGATGTCAGACATGCTTTTCCCCTTACACCAGACCTCTCCCAACACTCAGTGCATGTATTAGGATTCTCACCTGTGTGTATTCTCTGATGTCTCATTAGTGAGCTGCGTTCTCTGAAGCTTTTTCCACATTCCAGACACACATGGGGCTTCTCGGTACTGTGGCTTCTGTGATGGCTATTGAGTTTGGCCCGGTCACTGATGCTCTCCCCACTCTCATACATCTTCTCTCCTGTGTGGCTTTTCTGGTGAACTACAAGTTGTGATCTCCGAGAGAAGCTTTTTTCACACTGAGAACATTTATAGGGCTTCTCTCTTCTGTGAATTTTCTGGTGCTGGAAAAGGCTGGAATAGCGAGTGAAGCATTTCCCACAGTCAGGACAAATGTTCAAAGTCTTTGGAGTGTGAGTTCTCAGGTGTCTGACGAGAGAGGACTTGAGACCAAACCTCCTCCCACACTCTGTGCACATGTAGAGTTTCTCCCCTGTGTGGATTCTCTGATGTACAATGAGGGATGATTTGCGAGTGAAACTTTTCCCACAGTCAATGCACAGATAGCGCTTCTCTCCGCTATGAATTCTCCTGTCGGTTTGATCAGCTTCATTCGAAGAGCCCACTGCACAATCAATGCTTTCTCTTTCACCCAGTGTGAAGGGCTCAGTGCCCCCTGCACGATTTCCTTTTCTCATGTTGCTCTTGCCTGGTTTCCCATAATTAGTTTTTCTATTGAAAGGTTTAGAAATATTATAGTCTTCTCCCCCATCCAGGGAGCTGCAATGCTTGTAGAATCGTTCATCTGAATTGTCAACGGAGGAAGTGGCCTCTGCTGGAAAGGAAAAGAAAACAGTGTCAGTTGCGTCAAAATGGGTCTAAAATGCTAAAATCTGGGATAGAATAAAGGAAATCATAACATGTAAGTGTAGCGGAAGTAGTGAGGGTACCAGAATCTGTGCTACCAACTGCAACATGACACTATGAGATGGCACTAGTAGAATCTTGTTTGATGAAGATTCACTTTTGATGGACAATAACTACTGCTAAAAACCTATTACAATACTATGCAAATCTACCAAATACATTGGGAATGACATTTATTACATCCTTGATTAAGGAGATATGGTTATTGTGAAAAAACGTTGGGTTATATTGCAGTCTCTAATAACCAGTCTGCCCCATGATTTGATTTTTTTAATGAGTGAGGAGATGAGAAACCTGTTGTATAGGTATCACTGAGACTGGGTAGTAATTATGCGACAATTCAATATTTTCTGTGTTTTGCCTTTCCAGGGGTGCTGGGCAGCGGAGCTTGCGAGGCTGTGAATTTAAGGGTGGGATTTTGCAGAGAATCTTTAATCAGATTGTTGCTATGTAGTGGAGTTCCCGAGTTATGAGACACCCCAGAGATGTACCCGGGAATCAAATAAGATTTTCGAGCACATTGAAGCCCAATGCTCCGGCCAAATCCTACCCTGGAAACGTTCTTGCGACTCACAGCCAGGGTTCCCTGCTTCAGCACAGGCTGGAAAAGTAAAGGCACCATGAACCTGATATAGGGGTTCAGGGGGTGCTCCAGCTAGGTTTAAAAGCTGCAAGGGTTTTTATTGTGTAGGTCCGTACCGTCAGGGTTATGTAGTGTGCCAGGGATAAGGCTGATAAAAATAGGAATCACATATTTTATTCTATCCCTGACACCGGACCAGAAGATTTGTACCAGTAGAACACAGAGACCCATAAGCAGAAAGGATTTTGTTAAAGGTTTTGATTTAATAAAGGTAAATGCTTATAACCATGTATATCTGTGACTGTGGGATTCCAAGTCTATGGTTCCGAGAGACCAGATGGCTACCAAGCTTGGCGCCACTGGGTCTACTCGAGACCCATAGTTGAAAGCCTCAGGGATGCCAAGGTGTTAAAACAGGAGGAGTACTACAGTTATACTGAGTACCTCCGTCCTGGGCTAACAAAGGGCTATCCCGGCAACCATTTGCCCATCCCCAGACTCTGAGGAGCCTGGACAGCAGGTGCAATCGATATGCTAAGAGGCAGAGGTGCAAGGTTGGCGCATGCCCCTTATCAGAATCCAAATCGGTGCCCACCCGGCTTTAGAATACCGGCAAATCGGGGATTGGCTGGCAGGAGAATTCCCACGCGCTGAATGGTTGTAGTTGTTTCTGAATGGGACTATAAAACCTATAAGGAACCTTGCAGCCAATCAGGACCTCAGATTCCAAGCGCCAAACCCTCAGCGGCTCTGTGAAGAATAGACGCGAGCCAGCTTGGGATTTTGACTCCAAAAATTTTCTGCTTTTTGAGGATGTAGCAGTTGCGGCTGGGACTGCATGCCGAATTGCGTTCCAGGACTTTCGCGAGTACCTCACGTTTCATTGGAAAGGGCTCCTGCAGAGGTCGTTTGTGACAATTTCGTTTAAAGTAAGATTTTATTTGTTTGCCCCGTTCCTAGTAAGTGTGTTAACAGTGTAAATTGTGTTACTTTGTGTGTATGTCAAATGCTGGAATAAATTACAATTTATTTTACTGCTGTGTCTTGTTCAATCAGATGATCCCGGTAGGAAAAGGTGTTAATAACCCTGGTCTCCCGTGACACTCCTGACCTCATTCTAACCTTGATAAAGAGCTCAGCATCACAGTGTGGGTGCCTACAAGTCACAGTGTTCTTATATCGGCATACATACTATTAAAGTAACCCTAACCCTAATACGCGGGTGCCTACAAGTCACAGTGTTCTTATATCGGCATACATACTATTAAAGTAACCCTAACCCTAATACGCGGGTGCCTACAAGTCACAGTGTTCTCATATCGGCATACATACTATTAAAGTAACCCTAACCCTAATACGCGGGTGCCTACAAGTCACAGTGTTCTCATATCGGCATACATACTATTAAAGTAAAACATATTCAGTCTAACACAGCTCTAGACTCCTGCACACTGGGACAGGGCCAGAGTCCACCGTTATAATCAAGGAACACAAATGTAAAGGAGGTATACGCTCAGCATATTAGGGTTAACCCTAACCCTAATACGCTCAGCATATTAGGGTTAACCCTAACCCTAATACGCTCAGCATATTAGGGTTAACCCTAACCCTAACCCTAATACGCTCAGCATATTGGAGAGGAGAAGGTCTTTGGAACGTTCAAAAACTAAAATGGAAAAGTCTGTGGGTCCATATAGAATACATCCAAGGATATTACTAGGAAAGCGCTATATTGGATTCTGCGTTGTGGATGAGCGACTAAACCTAATAGAACAAAGATTCATAACACGGGATAAAACAGGCAAAACAACATTTGAAACGCCATCAATGTATGGATTTTGTCAAATTGTCCTAGTATTGTAAATCGAATAAAACCGGTAATGTCTAGCCAATTTCATGCTCACACTATCATGTGGCATTATACGAGCCTAAAAAAAAGCCTAGTTTCCTGTCGAGGTACTGTCCAGAAAGTCCAGCTTTCACTGTCAAACAGAAATAAAATTACTGAATACCACGTAACGCTCACATTATTGCGAATTGAAAAGAAACACGTTTAACATAATATCACAAACTGCAAAACACGTCCATGTAACTATATCATTTGCAACAAACTATCCGAAAGTGGACAGTTATACTGATCACGTGGAAAAACAATGGCAAAAGTCAGGTTGTTGTTATGTTACCGTGGTTACCAATTAGTTCATTTTAAATAGGTAATTTCTTTTAAACGGTTCAAGAAAATTGTCGGAATATGTAGTACAAGTTGGAAAATAATACATTTAATGTTTTGTATCGATGAGCCGAGCCATTTCTTTTTTTTTACCACTTCAAAAATCTAATTCCAAGATGGGGGCTGAACTGATTTAGTTGAAACTTCTGGCAGATCTAAGTTAGAATGGCAGAAACGTACCCTCAAAACAGTGGCATAACTAGACGTGTGTGGGCCGCCCGGGCTATAGCTACGCCTCTGCCTCAGAATGTCATCAGAATCGAACAAGGCGTTTGGCCAATAGAGAGAGAGAACCTTCCGAAAGTGGCTACAAAGTCTAGCAATGTCTTCGCTTTCTCATCCAAATAGAGGAGTAGGGATGTGTGGGCAACAACATTAACACAAATGTTTAAAAAGTCATTAGTAACAGGAGTCGTTTCAGAAATGTGGAAAAAGGTAAACGTACTATAGTCCCACGTCACAGAAGTAAGCAGTAAGTAATAACAATTATTGCAAACATTGTAGAAGGAAAAGTTACTGAAGATCTGAAATCAAACCGTTCAGGACTTCCAGCAGCCTATATTTACTGGGGGAGATCATGTGGGCTCTGTGGCGGGCAACCAAGGCTGCGCTTATAGTGCCGGCGACTCGATGTCGCTTCAAAACAAATGCATTGAATCTGTAGCATGCGCTTATAGTAGGCGCGACGTGAATCTCTGTAGTCAACAGAATTTGATTTTTCCAGAGACAGTCATCATGTGACAGGCTGTAACCAATCAGATAGCATCTGATGCAGGGAGAGGGGGAATGTGCCTGTATGTGTGTGTGATTGTGTGTGTGAGATTGTGTGTGTGTGGGGGGGAGATTGTGTGTGTGATTGATTGTGTGTGGGATTGTGTATGTGCGGGATTTTGTGTGTGATTGTGTGTGCGTGTGTGATTGTGTGTGCGTGAGGGGATAGTGTGTGTGATTGTGTATGTGTGTGATTGTGTGTGTGTAATTGTGTGTGTGTGGGATTGTGTGTGTGTGTGGGGGGGGATAGTGTGTGTGATTGTGTGTGTGTGTGGGGTAGTGTGTGTGTGGGATTGTGTGTTTGTGTGTGTGTGGGATTGTGTGTGTGGGGGGGGTAGTGTGTGTGATTATGTATGTGTG